>JABTTQ020001670.1:28-303968 GCA_016081115.2 Rehmannia glutinosa | reverse complement strand
AGTTATTATTGTTGAAGTACTTCAAATATTAGTTACCTCAAAATATTTGGATGTAAATGTTCTATTATGAACACCTTAGATCAATTGGATGTCCTATGAAGGAGTGTTAGGAAATTTATTGTTTAGATTTTGATGAATGCCATGTAAAACTTAGAATAAGTAAGCTTGGCACCCCATTTTTTTGTTGTAAACCGCATTGTAATAAATAGGGGCTGGGCAAGCCGAGTTAAGCCGCTATGCCCAAACATGCAAGAAGACAACCGAGACTAGAAGGAAGACTCACATTGAGGACAACTGAAAATGGAAAAGAAGATAAGACAGAACTTCTACAAGGAAAGAATGAGATGCAGTTGAGTGGAGTATCGCTCAAGTTAACTCAAGAAAAGCCAAGTCTCAAGTTAGTTGACAGAAGAGTCATCCAATGATTGGAAGTCGACTTAAGTCACCTGGAAAACGAGGAATGCAAAGTGAGATAATCAAAAAAGATCCGTCATGGCACAGAAAAGAGAATTACTTAAACAAGTAATATCTCCATACTACATTTCTCAAGTGCCTACCCTTAAGCGTGCAAAAGGAATAAACCAACGTGGAAGCACTACACCGTGTCGAACTCGAAAGGTGAAGAACAATTCATACGAAAAATGGCAATTCCAAGGATGCAACAAGACAAGCCAACGACGTGACTTTCAAAATAAAGTTCTATCTCTTCAACGGGCATTTTTTGAAAGATCACTATAAAAGGTCGAGAAATGACTTGAGAGAAGACTAGAACCACAAACGTTCAAGCAATTATTAGAACTCAGAACCAAATATTCTCAATCCTCAAGCTTCACACTTACGAAGAACATCAATCCAACACTCACTGAAGGAAAGATAACTTCAATCGCCTGAAGAGGAAAAAATATCAAAAATCGGGGTCTACATTCCTCAAGCGATTGCAGGGAAGGTTCAAAAGGTCGAACCAAGTCTTGAGCTTTGGAGGCTTCTGATCAAATCCAAAGAGCTTGAGCAAGTGAGTTAGTAGCAAAGCACCGCCTGCGGAAGAAGCCGAGTCGCACGAGAAGCCAACCGAGTGATCAAGGCATCTCCGCACGAGTCCTGGTCCCAAAGGATCAAGTCACCGTGGTGATCAAGACTTGTATCCGACGGGATCACCACTTTTGATAACGAGCAAATACCTAAGTGGATTCCTCCAGTTGGAGAAGAGAGAGTAGAAGAATTACCCCATCTTTGAACCTCTATAAAAATCTTATCAGTGTCATTTACATTTCAAAGACTTAATTCTTGCATCATATTTGTTTATTTCTCACGACTTATTTGCTATCCATTAGATAATCTCTAAGTACTAAATCAAACTCTAAATCTCTACTTAACCAAACTTAATGGTGTTAAGTCTTCCATTAAAAATAAACCACAATTGAGTTAATTTAGACTTAACTTGGTGAGTTATTCCATCAACAAATTTCAACAGTCGCTGAGACTAACTCTACCGATTAACTAAATTGGTCATTCCCACGAGACACAACTGAAGATCAACTCACGAATATTTAAAAGACTAAATCAAAATTTGCAAGGTTTATTCAACTCCCCTTCTAAACCTTACACTTACACCCTGGGGCCTACTACAAGGGTATCGTGAGCGGTGGTTCATCGGGCCTTCCGCACCGTTCTTGAACTAGATCTCCAAACTTTTCAAAGTCCTGCTTTAGTACTTAAACTTTCAAAACTCTTTATCATTAAAATTTATTATCATGGAAGCAAATTTGACACGCATCCCTATGTTCACAATTGAAGAATTTGATGATTGGAAAATTCGTATCGAGGCTCATCTATCATCATTACATGATGAGATGTGGATAGTGATAGAAGATGGGCCACGCAAATCTTAAAGGTGAACACATGTACCAGAAGAGTTGTAGTCAGAAGGATAAGAGGATGTTTGCTCCATCACCGGCATGGTTGAAAACCAAGAACTGAATGGACAAATGATGACAGAAAAAGATACAACCTGGACAATGTAGCCAAGGACATCCTTTACAAAACCTTGACAAAGCCATGTTCAATAAAGTCAAATCATGCAAAACGGCTAAAGAAATCAGGACAAGCTAACATTGATTTGTGAAGGCTCGAGCAAAATCAAAGAAAACAAATTATCGGTGGTTGTACGTAAATTTGAGAACTTGAGAATGATCTCAGACAAAACCTGGATTAACTGGATGCTTTCAGTTCCGTAAAATCACCAACGAGCTATCTCGCACTTGGAAAGGAATATATACGTATGAAATGTGTATGAAGATCCTAAAAAGTCTTCCAAATTGAATGGGAAATGAAAGGTCATGTAGCACTAAGACATTCCATGGACCTATCAAAGACATCCAACCATGAACTATTCTCGGACCTCAAAGCTTACGAGTTTGAGCCGAGAAGAAAAGACCAGAAGAGACAACAGTACCCAAACAAATGTACGCTCTAATTATTAAAGATGGGAAGAGAACTGAGGTCAAAGAAGCCATTGATCTAGAAGAAATAGCCCCGATGGTTAAAAGGTTCAACAAGTTCTTCAATAAAGAACTACAAGAGAGGCAAGGCGAATCTTCCAAGACACTCGGCTCCTCCAAGTCAAGGAAGATAGGCCAACCAAGAGAAATAGATCATCAAAAAGTCAATATCAAAGGGTCGACAATCCAAGAATGGAAAGAGTCGATCAAAAGGTTGAATATCTATGTTGGAATCAGACAACAGTCCTTTATGCCGTGATCGCCCATATCCTCCTAGTCAACAAATACAGGAATGAAGAAGAAAGAAAGGTCTTAGAGAGAAAGAAGACAAGAAAATAAAAAGGCAATGATGGTCAGAGATCTAAGACAAAGTCAAGAGAAAACAGTTGATTGAGAGAAGCGTGAAGTTTATTCAAGTGACTCGAAGAAAAGCCCTAATGCATTGATGGCCAAGAACAAGATCAACCTGACCAAGAAGATGAGGTACACTCTAACTCATCAAAATCGGTTCTAGTGATAGTGACCGTGACACACACACACTTCATCACCCACTCGATCTTTATGATTCATTAGGCAAAAATGATGAAAGATTTTGAACACATTAAATCCTCACACACACTATTAAATGAGGAAAACAACCTACTCAAGAGCTGAAAACTCAAAGCCGACTAAGGAGTCATAGTACTCTAAGTCAAATAGTCATGAGAATGAAAGTTTAAAGGTTTAAAAATGCTAAGTTAATAAAAGAAATAGTTGCCATAGAAAAGAGGGAGAATGACCTCAAAAATGTTATTTGCCTTTCACTAAATCACAAGGCATCTAAATCATTGGATGATCTTATTATGAGTCAAAGAGAATGTGGAGACAAGACAGCTTAGATTTAATTCATTTGTGCTATGTCAAACCTCAAAAGTAATTTTGGAAAAAGGATCTTCAAGCAATGAAGAGTCAAAAATCCAAAACTCTAAATGGTACACACACATTCACTTCAAAGCACAATTACAAGCAAATCGGCCTTGGTTATAAAGGAAAAGGAAAATAAAATTGAGTTGAGTGCGCCTGAAAGGACAAATCGAGAAGAGATTCATCGAGTTCTCAAAGAAACTCCAAATAGAAAATACTGCAGAAAGAAGAAAACAGAGCTACCAAAACCCCGAAAAATCTATAAAAGAAATACATATGATGGGAATGGTAGAAAATATCCAAGCCAAGCCGATTGGAATGATGTGAACTATCAAGCATAGACTTATGGAATATAAGCCCAAATGGCAAAGGCCTAGAACTCGGCAAAGGCCATTCCAAAAGTATAAGAACGTTCATCGGCACACATATGCACTAGGCACTACACTCATAGACACCACAATTACCCAAAGAATGCGATTGCTAAAACATATACACAGCATACGCATAAAAAGAGACAAGTTGTATGAACCTAAAATCTCCAAGCAATTTGCCAAGATTAATTATTATTATGGCATCGATAGATGGCAACCCCAGAGTCAAATCATTCGGCTATAAGTTGGTTGGATCATCTTACAATTCTAACCCCTCGGGACCCGGAGACAAATATGGGTACCTAAAACTTAATTTCCTTAATTGCGGTTCAAGAATGTAGTGCGAAAGAACCTGGTACATGGATAGTGGCATTCCCGGACATATGACGAAACAAGAAAAATCAATCAAAATTCAAGGAAGTTAAAGGAGCAAAAGTCATATTTGGAGAAATGAAGCTCGGTGAAATTAGAGGCATTGGATCCATCAAGAGGAACAATTAGAAATCACGGATGTTGTATATGTCGAATGACTCAACTTCAACTTACTAAGCATCACCCAACTCGTAGACAAGGGTTATAATGTTGGATTTAACATGGGTATATGCCAAATCAAGGATCTTGAATCGAATGAAGTTGTGTTGCAAGGATGCGACAAAAGAACATGTATGTGGTAGATTGGTCAACCGCTACACAAAGACTGTCTATTAGCAAAGAGACAACAATCAAGTTGGTTGTGGCACAAAAAGTTAGTCACCTAAATTTCAAAACGATTAACAATGCTTGCAAGAAGTAATCTTGTGGAAGGACTTCCGACTCGATATCTGAAGAGAGTATATGTGATGCATGTCGGAAGGAAAACAAATCAAATCTTCATTCAAAGAAAAGACATGTCCATCTTCAACAAGAGTATTGATCTCGCTACATATGGATCTATTTGGCCCAAAGGAACCAACCAACATAAGTGGAAAAGAATACACCTTGGTGGTAGTAGATGACTACTCAAGATATACATGGACAATATTCATGTGTAAGAAGAAAGAAACTCTGAGAAACTACCACAACTGATGAAGAGGATTCAAAATGAGAAGAGCCAAACCATTATCAAAAATAAGATCGAGACGAGGCCGAGTTTGTCAATGGAATAATAACTCGATTATTGTATTGAAAATGGTATTGGTCATGAACTATTCCCATGAAGGACTCCACAAGAATGGAGTTGCGAAAGAAGAACAAACTCTCAAAAGAAGCGGCAAAGGACCAAATTAGGTAAGCAGGTTACCAAAAAGATTTTGGGTCAAGCAATCAACACAACTTACTACACTCAAAACAGATGTATGATAAACAATGACAAACCGACAAAGACTCCCTATGAGATTTGGATGGAAGAAAACCAAATGTTGCATATTTTAGAATATTTGGATGTAAATGCTTCATCCACAACAATGGCAAAGACAATCTAAAGGCCTTCGATGCTAAAGTTGATGAAGGTATCTTCTTCAGGATACTCACCAAAGCAAAACCTACTGAGTACTCAACAAAAGGACTATGGTTGCGGGAGGAATCCATTCATGTGGTATTCGATGAGCCAAATATAAATGGAGAAGATATTGAAGAATCAACTGCAAGTGAATCATCCAAACATATAGAAAATCCCTATGTCAAGTCGAATCGGAATTGTAAACTCGGAAGAAAGAAGATGAGATAGCCGAATCTCAAAAACAATGGAAAATTTGCAGCTAAGTGACTACGAGAGAGTGATCAAAGCAACACGCTTGCTAGACGACGGCGAACCAGCTAACTTACTTCAACCGATTGATGTAAGATGGCCGAAAGACCATCCATCCAACTTGTCATTGGAGATATAAGAGAAGGTGTCAAAACAAGATCCGAACTCAACAAGAAGCTATGTTCACATGTTTTATCTCGCAAATAGAGCCCAAAGATGTGTTACAAGCATTGAATGACACACATTGGATTCAAGCTATGCAAGAAGAAAATCGAATCAGTTTGAAAGAAATAAAGTATGGGAATTAGTTCAAAGACCCACCCATCAAAAATGTTATTGGTACTAAATGGGTGTTCGTAAACAAGATGAAACGAGGAAGGTTCGTGGTAAGAAACAAAGCAATACTAGTAGCCAAAGGATATTGCCAAGAAGAAGAATAGATTTTGATGAAACATTTGCTCTGTAGCAAAATTGGAAGCTATAAGGATGTTTCTTGCCTACGCTCTCACGAGAATTTCATTGTATATCGATGGATGTAAAAGTGCATTCCTAAATGGTTTATTGGAAGAAGAAGTGTATGTTGAACAACCTCCAGGATTTGAGCGTACACTATTGGAGATAAGGTATACAAACTCAAGAAAGCTTTATATGGATTGAAACAGGCACCCAGAGCACGGTATGATACCTTGTCACAATTCCTAATCGAGAATGGATTCACAAAAGGAAAAGTAGATAGAATACTTTTCAAAATTCAAGACAAAAAGAGATATCGCTTGTTCAAATATATGTGGATGACATCATTTTTGGATCCACAAACAAAGAGTCATGTGAAAAATTTTCAAACCTCATGCAAAGTAAATTTGAAATAAGCATGATGGGGGAGAGCTAACATTCTTCCTCGACTCCAAGTGAAACAACAAATGAAGGATGGAACCTTCATAAGTCAAACAAAATACACCAGAGATTTAATGAAGAAATTTGGTATGGATGAGAAGTCTTCAGAAAAATACCAATGAATACATCACCAAAATGGACATGGATGCAGGATGGCAAGCCTCGTAGATCAAACAAGATATCTGAGCACTTATCGGATCATTGCTCTATCTCTCAAAGAAAGCGGGCCGGACATCACCTTTGTTGTAGGTGTATGTGCGAGATTTCAATCGCTCCAAAAGAGAGTCATATGACAAAAACTAAAAGAATCCCGAGATACTTGAAAGAAAGCCAAGAAGTTGGCTTATGGTATCCAAAAGAAGGTGGATTCAAACTAATTGGCTATTCAAACTGACTATCTTTTGATCTGAGTTGACAGAAAAGACCTCGTGCACATGTCAAATGCTAGGAAACAGGCTGATTTCCTGGTTTAGCAAGAAGCAAAATTCAATAGCCACCTCTACAAAGCAGAATATATATTGCGGGCAAATTGAGCACTTGTTGTGCCCAAGTCCTATGGATGAGACAACAACCGAGAGACTATGAAGTTGAGGAAAAAGAAATTCCAATCATGTGTGATAACACAAGTGCAATTGCAATTACTCAAAATCCCGTGTTGCACTCAAGAACAAAGCATATCGATGTCGATATCACTTCATAAGAGATCATGTTGAAAAGAATGACATCATCTTGGAGTATATCTCAACGATAAACAATTGGTGACATCTTCACAAAACCATTATGTGAGTCAAGATTTGAAGAACTCGAGTATGAGTTAGGGTTAATTGAGCCGAGCTGACACGAGAAGAATCAAAGAAAAGAAATGGAACACAAAAAGGGAAAAAGAGTCGAACTCACAAATCACCTAAGAATCACCAGACGGAAAAGACAACTATACCAAGTAAGTGATAACAGTCACAAAGAGAACTCGTGAGAAGAAGAGTTAACCCACCTAAGGGCAAAAAAGTCAATCATTTATGAGCAAAGTGACAAAAATACAAATTTTTACTAAGCGGGAATGTTTTTAAGAATGACGTCAAGATAATTATGACGTGTACTGTAAAAGCCGCACACCAAGCTTATGATTGGATATAAATGTTGCCGCATTAAATACGAGACATTAAATGCTCAATCGGGCGTACAAATCTATGCCGTTGATTTTGATCCCATTTCAAAACCACCCGCACGCCCTTTCATAAACCATACTTAAACCATTTTCGCCCGCTTTCTCTCACACACTACCAAAACCTGCTTCATTTCTCTCTCTCGGAAGCAAAGGCAAAAATTTTCTCAAAACCCTATCTATCTTCAAATCAATCTCTAAGTTTTCTTGGTGAAATCTGAAGGATGGCATCAACCTATGATTTTGTCAAGTTAGGAAAGCAAATCCACACCGGGTCACTTTTGTGGATTTCGATGGCATGGTGAAACAGGGTCCGACAACACCTTAGTAAAGAAAATTGCCGGAAATTGGAAACGTTTGGGTTGAAATCGTTTCGACGGGGCTGAATATCCGATGACCTATGTGGAGGAGGTCGCGACGATTCTACGTGAATGCCGAGATTCACGATGAAGGGATAAAGTCATATGTTCACGGAAAGAAGCTCACCATCTCTCGCCAAGGATTTGGTGAACACTACTCACTACCAACGGAAGGAGCATCGAAATTAACGGGTGATGTAAACCTGGCCGCTTGGAAGGAAATAGCCAAGCCCGACTATCTTGATAAAATAGTTTACACAAAGAAACAAGAGGTCTTTGAAGGAGGATTATCACAAGTCATGGACATAGTTGCCAAATGTATTGACATCAAATTTGGCGACTTTGACCAACCGTCAAAAGCAAAGTTGATTGTAATGGTTGCGATCATTGAAGAAAGGAAAATAAATCCAATGAGTTTGTCTACAAGCAGATTATGCGAATGTAGAACAAATCCTTCAAGGAAGATGGCACATTTGGAGGATCCCTAGGATATGGCCCGTGATTGGCCTACCGATGGAGGTGAAAGCGAGTCCCTCTTAGACATGGAAAGGCGTTCCATGTAAACAAGAGATGTTCGATCAAACCTCTCTCGGCGCACGAGAAGAGAGCCTACGCCAAGAGAGGCGACACGAGTGAGGGGGAATCACCACCAAAGATACGATTGTTTCCTCTCCACCAAAGAAGAAAGTCGCTGCCTGCAGCCTGCTAAGAAGACTCTGCAAAGAAAGAAAGTCAAACTCCGCTCCTCGCCCGCAGCGAGTCACACTGCCCTCGCAGCCGTATCTCCCCGCCCCCCGGCGGTCGAGAAGGACTCTCAATTACCTTCTCGATCGTCAAAAAGAAGAGATCGATAAGCCAAGACGGCCAAGACTCCTCGTAAGAAAACACCAAAGACGCCCACGCCCCAGAAGACTCGAAGAAACTCTCTCGAACCAAGTCCCTCTGGTATGAATTAAGAGACGACGAAGAATCATCAAACGATCCGAGCTTGAGAAACCGAAGTCAGTCACCGCCACCGAACAAATACAAATCGGCTGCTATTGAAAGAGAGTCCCCAGATGTAATTGATGAAACAACTAAGTCTGTCAAGACGATCAAAGAGGCAAATCAAGAAATAGATGTAGTCCGCGCACTGAGAGACACAAGAAGAAGGTGATAGAGGCGATAGTGATGTGATGATCCTATCCCCACCTTACCTAGACATCCAAAATCGTCCGCGTGAGTGGAGGAAGTGGAAATTGAGTCGATCCAGAGAAATGTTCCAACGGCCCGAGTTTATCGAAGAAGAAGAATCTGCGAACTTCCTCGACTGACCTCGTGATCCAAAGATCGGATGAAGAAAAATCGCATGATATCTTGCGGATCTTCAAGAGATAAGGAGAAAGAGAGATCGCGGAAGGAAAGGCGAGGCAAGAGAAGGCCAAAGATCTCGCCTCTCACCGGAACCACAGAACATACACATTCTCACTTCGATATTCTATCGAGAAAGTGATGAGGATCTCGGACCTGCTGCCGCCCGCCAAGAGTTGCAAATCAAAGCAAGCAATGCATGAATCCGAATTCTTCATGAGAAGAGCATGATGGAAGGACCAGGAGAGTCCTCCAAAATACAAATGAAATCGATCCAATGGGAGTGGTTCAAGAAATCGCCACCGTTGTTGCCGCCACCACTTCCCTCACTCGGAAGAATGAATTAAGGAAATGGCGATGAAACCGGGTTAGTAGGGACCCGGTTAAGCCAACCCCTAACGAAGTGTCTTACCACCCGCCCAATTGAACACTTTCAAAAGTAGAAATAGCCGGGAGATTGAGACGAGTGACCCCAGTCCAAGTCACTCACCGGCGAGCTAGGCTGAGGAAACTCCTCCACCGCAGCAAAGGTCGGGGAATGCTTTGCAGATGACTCCACAATGAATCTAGGAGGCGAAGTGGAGAAAGTACAAACGCAAAACGAATGAAAAAGTTGCCATCAACGAAGCTCGGACGATTGAAACTCGTCTGAGGTGCCAACCGCTCTGGGCTTATGATGCTTTCCGATGCGGTCGAGGCACGCGGAAGAACAACCCCGGGAGTTAACACTGGCGATGAAAGTCACAATCCATGGGGTTGAGACTCCAATGGATGCCACCACGAAGACCCTAAGACACCGACATCGCCGAAAGGGAAGTCCAGCCTCATTGCAATGGATCGGGGAGCAGAGGTATGAAGGCCCACGGGAGGTTGAGACTTCCGCAAGAAGGCGAGAAAACATCCCTCCTGCTATCATTGATCCATCTCGAAAATGAGATAAGCGCTTTCATGATTCCCAGGATAATCCCGATGTAACCTTTCCGGGATCGGAAACGACAGCAGTCATCCCCCCGTGAAAGATCCAAAAGACTTCGGAGGATGTTCCCAACCACGAGCAAGTCCGATCTCAAGACTACTCGTCAAACTTTCAATTTTGATGATGAGCCACCGATGGAAATCTCATCATCATCCGATGACACTTCGATAAGGCCGAGGACCACCACTCAATCGAGAAACCAAATGAGACCAACGAAGGCTGAGACAAATGAGGCTCGGCAAGTCGGGTCCACTTCACAACAGACTCCCCACCAAACAGAGTCCACCTCGCAGCTCCCAAGTGCAGCAGATTCGACTCCAAAAGGAACTTCACGCACCTCTCATTATTGAACAAATCCCGATTGGCCGTGATGATTCCTTTGTAGAATCATTTCCTTTCTCCTTGGAGCAGACCCGACCTCCATGAAGAGTCGAGAGAATGAGCTCGCACGCTTCCACAAACCACTCTCCTATCATTTCGTCAGTACCATCGTTCCAAATTTGACTATGACTTTGACGCTGCGTGGCCATCACCGTACATCGTAAAAACAAATTAAGTTCGGAGGTGTTCAAAGCATTATTTGCTGAAATTGAATGGATGGAGAGGCACCAGGCCTCTATGGACATGCGATCGACAACAGAGATGCCAACCTTATCACGACTTGAGAGACATAACAACGGATCGTGAATGGTGGCAACAAAGAAGAAACAATGCGTGTGGAACAAGTTAGATACTTCAGGACATTGTTCAACAAGTTGCACGTATGGAGAGCCGAGAATGCCGATGCAAAAACGAAATTGAGAGAATACATTGAGCACATGCACGAAGCTCACACTTTGCGAGATAAAGTCATGGCGTGAGCAAAATAATAGTGATCTCCAAAGATCCGGAAGAAAATATGACAAAAAATTCAGCCTTCTCATGGCCGAAATGAAGCTAATTTCAGAGAGTCAACGCTACTCGCTCCGAATTTCGTGCCGCATACTCCGCAGGCAGCAGACTCGAGACAGACTCGACTATCGCGAGGCTCGACTTTACGCCAAGATGTTTCTAGCGTTCCTCTCTCCTTTGATGATGCCAAAAAGGGGAAGAGAAATACTTTAAAGCACGCTAAAAGATCCTCGAAGGCGAGAAGGAGGAATCACCGTAAAGGAAAGGCAATCGAGGAAGATATCAAAACAAAACAAAGGAAAGTCCGCTTGAGGGTGAAGGATCGAAAGATGTGACCTTGATGATTGCACAAACCCCCAACAAGGTCTTGTCACGGTGGCATTATCAACAAGAAACTCCCCGTGACTCTGCCACTCCAACACTCTGCTATATCTATGGCCCGAAAAGAGAAAGACAATTGAAGCAGGATGGATGGAGAAGTGGAAGGAAAGAATGGATGCCCATTATGAACATCTTGAAACAACATGGAGGCATTCCAAGCGACAGAGACACTTATGCCATCTCGGATATGCCGACAGAGCCACGATCGATTGATGAATTTAAAACGCCGCATCTCAAGGATACTTTGCAAATATGTCTATGGCTCAAGATTGAGACTTGTACTTTGGGAAAATGGTCTCACGTTATGTGAAGAAGGCCGACAGACAATGAGACTACCGATACCTCTATTGGTCACTCCGCCGGAAAAGAAGACCAAAGACAATACACGCCTAGAGGAGGTAGAGGAAGAAGCGTTGGTGGAGGAAGAGGTTTGGACCCTGGGCCTTTGCCCAAAAACATTGAGTACGTAGATCCGGCAAGAAAACGAGGGATCTACCGGGCGTCTCTTGACCAAGTAGCCAATTTGCAAGTGGCTAAAAGTAATGCCGAGTATGCGAAAAGAATAGAAGAAAAAATAAGAGACAAACTCGGCTATGGGAGGAAAGACAAGAAAGATTAAGAAGAGATGAAGCTGCCGGAAGGCATATGAAAAGAAGAAGAAAGAAAGGCCGACGATGAGAAAAAGAGAAGAAGAAGCGAAGATCGAACAAGATGAAAGAAGGAGACAAAAGGAGATGAAGTGTAGCTCACCCACCCATTCATGTATTTTATTCTCAAATACATACTATGTAAGTCTTCTCGAATAAAGCTATAAATTCTTCATTTTTTTTGTAGACAAATGTTTGCTCCGATACACCTTGTAAACAAATGTAAAAGAACAAGAATGTTATGATCAATAAAAGGATTGATTCTACGCATACATTCTATGTGAATACACTATCTCATGTATCTTTGCTATTTGCATTTTTGAATGGTTTAAGTTTTGGCATCATCAAAAAGGGGAAATTGTTAGAAATTTATTGTTTAGATTTTGATGAATGCCATGTAAAACTTAGAATAGGAAGTTGGCACCCCATTTTTTTGTTGTAAACCGCATTCTAATAAATAAGGCCGGGTCAAGCCGAGTTAAGTCACTATGCCCAAACATGCAAGAAGACAACCGGAGACTAGAAGGAAGACTCCGCCGCGAGACAAACAGTATGGCAAAGAAGAGAAGACAGAACTCTCTTGAAGGAGCAACTAAGATGCAATGAGTGGAGTATCGGTCAAGTCAACTCAAGAAAAGCCAAGTCTCAAGTTGAAGTGACAAGAGTCATCCAATGATTGGAAGGCGACTCTAAGTCACCTGGGGAAAGCAAGGGGAATGCGGTCAAGTCGAGATAATCAAAAAGATCCATTGCACGAAATCAAGAGAATTACTTAAACAAGTAATATCTCCATACTACCTTTCTCGAAGTGCTCGAGTCCCGAGAAGCGTGCAAAAGGAATAAACCAATGGAAGCACTACACCGTGTCGTAACTCGAAAGGTGAAGAACAATTCATACGAGGAAATGGCAATTCCAAGGATCGCAACAAGACAAGCCAACGACTGCAAGTGACTTTCAAAAATAAGCCTATCTCTTCAACGGCGATTTTTGAAAGATCACTATAAAAAGGCCGAGAATGACTCGAGAGAAGACTGACAACCACAAACGTTCAAGCAATTATTAGAATCAGAACCTGAAATATTCTCAATCCTCAAGCCTACACTACGAAGAACATCAATCCAACACTCACCTGTGAAGGAAAGATAACTTCAATCGGTTGAAGAGGAAATTACCGAAAAATCAAGGGGTCTACATTCCTCGAAGGATTGTAGGAAGGTTCAAGGTCGAACCAAGTCTTGAGCTTTTGGAGGGCTTCGTGATCAAATCCAAAGAGCTTGAGAAAGTGGGTCAGAAGCAAGGCAAAGCGCCGCCTGAAGAAGAAGCCGAGTCATACGAGAAGCCAACCGAGTGATCAAGGCATCTCCGATCGAGTCCCAAAGGATCAAGTCACCGTGTGTGATCAATACCTAGTGGATTCCTCCAGAGTTGGAGAAGAGAGGAGTAGAAGAATTACCCCATCTTCGAACCTCTATAAAAATCTTATTGTGTCATTTACATTTCAAAGACTTTAATTCTTGCATCATATTTGTTTATTTCTCACGACTTATTTGTTATCCATTAGATAATGTCTAAGTACTAAATCAAGCTCTAAATCTCTACTTAACCAAACTTAAGGGTGTTAAGTCTTCCAATAAAACAAACCACGCTTGAGTTAATTTAGACTTAACAGATGAGTTATTCCATCAACACTCGCTTGAGTCCGTTGAGAGACTAACTCTACCGATTAACTAAATTGGTCATCCACCAAGGACACAAATATGTAGTATCAACTCAATATTTAAAAGGACTAAATCAAAAATTTGGTAAGGTTTATTCAACCCCCCTTCTAAACCTTACACTTACACCCCTTGGGACCTACAAGAAGACAAAAAGGGTATTCCGGAACAAACTCGATGACCAAGGCAACATTGGTCGAACTACGGCGAGGTTAGCTCTAAGGTATTTTCAAGAAGAAGGTAATTGATTTTGATGTAACATTTGCACTCATAGCACATTTAGTAGCTATTTGCATTTTACTTGCCAATTCTTGTTTTAAGAAAATTTCAAGTTTTACCAAATGAATGTTTAATCCTATTTTCTAAATAGCTTTATTCTAGTAAGAGTCTATGTAAAACAACCTCCGGGGTTTAAATTTTTCTAGGCCAAATGATCTTTATAAAAGGCCTTGTATGGTTTCAAACAAGTACCCCATGTATGGTATGATAGACCTAGCTATTTTTGCTAAATAATTTTACAAGAGGTAAAGTTGATACTACTCTCTTTGTTTTTGAAAAAGGGCAAGATTGTTTACTTGTGCATATTTATGAGAATATTTTTGGTACTACTAATAAATATTTGTGCAAGATATTTTTTCCAAATTGATGCAAAGTGTACTTGAAATGAGCATGATGGGGGAGCTCAATTTCTTGCTTGGACTTCAAATCATTCAATGCCAAGTAGATAGTTACATAAGAACTCTTGAAGGAGTTAGACATTAAAGAAGGAAGAATCATCTCAACCTCTATGGCTACCAATGAAGAGATTGACAAAGGTTGAGAAAGGCATGTCGGTTGACAAACAAATTCGAGGTATGTTTTCTTGTATTATTCCTATAGACTCGACTTTCATATGCCTTGTGCTCGACTTCAAAAACTATCCCAACGAATCTCATTAAAGTGCCGTTAAAAGAAATTTTTAAATATTTGAAAGGCACTTCTTCTTATGACTTGTATATCCAAAGTATTAAAACGTTCTTATTTTTCGGGATAACAAGTCCGGTATTTATTATACAATTATTCGTATTCAAAATATGGTTCGTCATAATCGAACTAAATATATTGAGATTCGATGTTTTTAAAGGGATTGAGTTTTTAACAAAAACTTGAGATGTGTTTAATTCCGTCTCAAGGATAACTCGCGGACTTTTTAATCGCCCACCGCCGAGTATTTTACCTCATTTTCGAGCTTGATCATGACATAATGTATATTGAATGAGGTCTACGTTTGCATTTTGCATGTTTTTAAAACTTAGGGGCGAAAAATCGTTTTTTGGATCAAATTTCGGATTTTCAAAACAAGACCAAAACAGTGGGCTGCCAGGGCTTGGGCCGACCGGTCGCCCACCAGCTCAACCGGTCGCCCATACCCTGGATCGGTCGCCCTGAGTAATTTTTTTGGTTATAATCAGTTCTGTTTTCCAGACTCAGCCATTTTGGCTTATTTCACTCTATTTCGACCCCTTTGCAATTTGCACACACATTTCACTTCAAATGTGTTTTGTTGCATGAATTATACATTTTGGGGACTACCTAGCTCAGTTATCATCATTGATGCTCATATTTACCGATTTAATGGTAAAAATTTTACTTCCTTAATCTCAATTGGGTTGAATCCTTGAGAACTTGGCCTATATGTGCTATCTTGATGAAATTAGTATATATTTGTGATGAGCTTATTAATTGTTGATGAATGATATTTATTAAATTGCATTTGGTGATGAAAAACTTGGCTTGATTTCATTTACAAGAGCTATATATATTCTTTTCAATTTTTGACGCCCGCCAAGTGTTCGATAAAATGTTTCAATGAAAATTTCATCACCTACATGATTCTCTCGATTTCAAAAGTCTCATATAGAGATCATGTTTTGCTTATCAAATGAGTTTTCATAAGCTTCTTCAAGTCGTATGATTCGACTTTTCCCTCCTATTTTGTTTAAGGGCTTCAATGTTCAAATTAGCTCGATACATCGTTTTAGTTGCGCACTTTGATATGAATATATGATGTATTTATCTTGCTAACATTCTTTTTGATGATTCCAAAGGAGGAGAAACAGGTTATAAGCTCTTTAGCTCAAATAAGCTAAGATAAGCTTCACGAAAAGAAGTTATAAGCTATGGCTTCCTAAAGCCATAAGTTGTGTATGACTCTTGGTCCATTGGTTGTAGTATGGACTTATATACGTTTCTAATGATGTCTCTTTGACAGGGGGAGCTTTTAAGTTCTGATACTTAAGCTCAATATCGAAAAAGCTAAGGTTTTAGCTTTTGGTTAAGTTGCTTCTATATTACTCTTGTTGTGCATGTTGATAGAGGGAGCATTTGCTATATGTGCTTGAATATCTCTACTCCCATCCTTGTGTTTATTTTGCACGGAATGTTGTCGCTCACAACGGATAGCTCCTTTTTAACCGGTAAAATTGTTTTATTTTCAAAATTGACCTCGTTAAAATTGTTTTGGTTTGTAATCATCAAAAAGGGGGAGATTGTTTGATAAATGGTTTTATCATGATTTTGATGATTTTGCTTTTATACCAAAACAATATTTTTAAAGGTTGTCCAAAATACTCCTAAATGATTTAAAATGGTTTTAATATTTTCCGGAGTATTTCTTCAAGTTTTATTTTCGACAAAATTGGACAACACTTTTAATGATTTTTTGTTAATGTATTTTTACACCAAAATAATGTTTCTAAATGTTGTCCTAATACTCCCGATCGGTCTAAAATTATTTTCACTATTTTTCTGAGTATTTCTTGAAGTTTATTTTCGATATAAAATTGGATAACACTTTTGTTTTGAGGTCAACCTGTCCGTATAGTAAGCAACCCGTGCACTGAAAGTTGAGGAAAATAGAAAACTTCATGTTTGCGAGAAAATGGTCGGGCAACCGGTCGCCTATAGGGCAATCGGTGCGGTCGGCCGTGGTGACCGTACTGGAGCAATTTCTAAAACAGCTTCCCGACTCGTTTTTGGTCTTGCTCGACCGGTTGTGCATGGGTCGACCGGTCGGACCCCCATCGATCGGTCGCCCTGTGTAAATGTGTTTTCTCATTTTCAAACGTCTATTTGTCTTGACGTCGCCTCTTAAGTTTGACAAAAAAATTCTAACCATTGTGCAAAGACAACTTTTTCCTAAATTGTGGGATTGATTTCTAACACTATAATCTTGATTTTAATTGCAATTTTTTGTAGATATCAGATTCCAAGAGGAGCCTATCAAGTATCAATCATCTCCTATAAATAGAGGAAGATTTGAAGCAACAACATAAGAGAGAAAACTACAACACAACAAGATACACTCAAGAATACACTTGTTCTTACATTGTCTTATTTCTTGTTGTAATTTGCCTAGCTATTCACTTTCACATCCTTGAGGTCTAGGCTATTCTTGATTACACTTTCACTCAATTGTATTATTCATTATCGAGTTGTAATCTTGAATTTTTGGGTTATCATTCAACACAAGATATCCTTGTGAGTGTTCTTGTGGTAAGAACACACTTGGGTGATCTAGGTGTTAGGTGTGAGAAGATTGTGGTAATCTTCTTGTTGAGGTATTGAAGAATTTGGTATTCTTCAAGGTTGAATATTGTGGTAATCTTCACAAGGTGCCGTTGGAGATTGTGGTAATCTTCATGTGAGATTGTGGTAATCTCAAAGGTGGTGTTGAAGAAGAGTGTGGTGCTCTTCAAGGTGTTGTTGTAAGTTGGTGTTGTATTAATTTGTGGTAAATTAATAAAATCTTTTTTCTTTTTGAAATCCATCCCGGATATACTGGGGTGGTAGAGGATTAGGCCCTAGGTGGGTTGAACCTCTATAAATTGACGTGTGTTGTTTACATTCCGCACCTTTATTATTCTCTTTGAGCATTCGGTTCAAAAAAGAGGGCGAAATCGAAAAGATGGAGATAATCTATTCACCCCCCCTCTAGATTATCGTAGCCGCTTGGACTTACGATTATGCACTCCAGGAGGTACACGAAAGCATATGTGGAAACCATGCCGGGGGCCAAACTTTGGCATACAAGTTAATACGGCAGGGATATTATTGGCCGTCATTGAAAAAGGATGCAACCGACCTCGTCAAAAAATGTGAAAGGTGTAAAAGATTTGCACCACAGGTCAGGTATCACCCTGAGCAACTTACCTCCATATTTAGTTCGTGGTCTTTTGCCAAATGGGGAATGGACCTTATTGGGCCACTCCCCACTAGCAAAGGGGGGGTAAAGTATGCCATTATAGCGGTGGATTATTTCACAAAATGGGCTGAGGCGGAACCTCTGGCAAAGATAGACGAGGAAAAGGTCGTTAATTTTGTATGGAAATCCATTATCTGCAGATTCGGGATACCGCACTCAATCGTCATGGATAATGGGAAACAATTCGACAACCGGATGACTCCTATCATTCAATATTTAGAAAAGGGAGTTCAACCGGAAGACAAGACCGAAGCTAGAACCTTACGAACTCAGGCTGCCTGGTTTACACTGGTTGATGGCGTCTTATACAAACGTGGGTACTCCGTCCCACTCCTTCGGTGCCTATCAGAAACGAATGCAAATTATGCACTCCGGGAGATACACGAAGGTATATGTGGAAACCACGCCAGGGGCCAAACTTTGGCGTACAAATTAATACAGTAGGGATATTATTGGTCGTCCTTGAAAAAGGATGCAACCGACCTTGTCAAAAAATGCGAAAGGTGTCAAAGATTTGCATCACAGGTCAGGTATCACCCTGAGCAACTTACCTCCATATTTAGTCTGTGGCTGTTTGCCAAATGGGGAATGGACCTTATTGGGCCACTCCCCACTGGCAAAGGGGGATGGAGTATGCCATTGTGGCGGTGGATTATTTCACAAATTGGGCTGAGGCGGAACCTCTAGCAAAGATAGACGAGGAAAATGTCGTTAATTTTGTATGGAAATCCATTATCTGCAGATTCGGGATATCGCACTCAATCGTCACGGATAATGGGAAACAATTCGACAACCGGAGGTTTCAAAATTTTTGCGAAGGATTTCACATTAGAAATCTTTTCTCGACCCCATACCACCCCCAGTCTAATGGGCAGGTCGAAACAGTTAATAAGATACTTAAATATACGTTAAAGGCGAGATTGGAGGAATCCAAAGGCAACTGGCCTGAGGAGTTGTCCGGGTACTATGGTCGTATAGAATGACACACCGGGCGGCCATGGGGGAGACACCCTTTTCTTTGGCCTACGGAACTGAGGCGGTTATTCCTGTCGAGATCGGAGCCCCTACCTTCAGAGTTGCAAATTTTTCTGAGGAAAACAATGAGGCTGCACTCCGAGCCGAGCTAGACTTACTGGAGGAGAAAAGATGTAATGTCGAGATGAGAAATGTTGTGTACAAACAAATAAGTGATAGATACTACAACTCAAAAGTGAAAGAAGGTTCCGGGTCGGTGGGGGTTGAACCCAACCCGCTAAAGCCGACCTGGGAAGGTCCATTTCGGGTCAGCAATGTCTTATCTAATGGAGCGTATGAGCTGGAATACTTGAGTGGAGAAAAATTTGCACATCCCTGGAATGTAATGTACCTTTAAGGGTATTATCAGTAAGAAGCTCAACTTACGATTAAGATATGATTCTAAGGGTTTGTCCTTTCATCTGATATTCTGTGAGCTCTCAAAAAGGGGGTGATTTTCTTATCCGCCTCGGCCTAGATCCGAGCGCCGATTGCTCGTCTTGGGTACGTCCCTTGCACGTTAACAAAGGGAAGCTCGCCCAAAAGGCGGACCTACCCTAAAAAAACAGACTCGGTTTAAGTTCCGAGCATAATCAAGAACTCGGCTTAAGTCCCGAGTACGAGACTTATCAAATAAATTCGAGCAGACAAAGCCCACTACTCGTGCCATTTGAGTACCGGAAAATCGAGCCCCATACTTGGGAAAATAAAAAAAGAAAGAAAGAGGCAGACAAAACAAAAGTCATACAACACAAGGGAAAGACGAGCACAATACTTGGCACATATTTAAATGCATATACAGGTGACTGAAAAGAAATTTCATTTCAACATCAAAAATATTTACATTGGGGGGGCCGGAGCCCATTACATTCAGAGGCCCGAGGCCAACAAACCTATTCAAAAGGCAAAGACAAGGAAAAAACTTCAAAAAAAAAAAAAAGAACATCAAGTCCCGGTGGGAGGAGGGACTTCGACAGGACCACTAGAGGCCACTTCTTCTTCCTCGGGAGGAGGCAGATCTTGATCACCAGCGGCCTTGGCAAAACGGGGACGCAGGGCCTCGAGGTCGGCATCTAACTGGGCAAGGTCCTCTTCAAGCTTGGTGATGGTCCTGTCGGCCTTAAGATCCTGGAGGATTTCACTAATGCTGGTGGCGTGCCCACAAGTCAGCATGAATGCGTATTCTTCCAAGTTCTTGTAAGCTCGGACGGCCTCCGCCCGTGCTTCCTCAAACTTCTTATGGGAGGCCTCCTCTACCTCCCTGCGTACATCGGCCACGCGCATTTTTGCCTCCTCAGCCTGAGCAGCAGTAGCACGCTCCAACTCTGCGACCCTGGCACGGAGCTCATCCTCAGCCTTACGGGTCTAATCCCGCTCGGCCTCGGCCTTCACAGCCACTTCCCTTTCAGTATTTGCCCTGGCCGTGGCCTCCTTTGCCTGAGTCTTTAGAGACTCCTGCACCCCCTATCAGATGGCATGAGCCTCTTGCAAGTCTTGGTGGCGCCTTTCTAGCACCTCCATCCCGCAGATCATGTGCCACAAAATCCCGGTGATGCGCCCGGACAGCCCCATGACATACTGGGCCTTCTCCTTCCACCCGATCTTCGAGCAAAACTGCTCGATCCATGTGGTCCACGCCCTTGCGGCCACGTCCCTAGCCACCCGCCCAGCATCAGACAAATTTTTCACCTACTCGTCCGTGGGCGTGGAATACCTCACGAACTCAACAAACCATTGGGGACACGACCCAATCATCCCATCGCAGGCCTCATCCCTTACTTGGCTCGGGGAAATGAAGTGACCTTCCCGCCCGAGGTCATCCGAAAAGGTCCTCGGGACCCTGCATGCAGGAGTTTGCACCGGAGGCACCAGTGGCATGGGCCCGACCCTCTCTGTCTGCCCCGGCTCCTCAATCACGATCCCTCTTCTTCTCCTTTGGAGTTGGGGCTCCACTGCTTCGGGGACTCCGTCAGCAGGGCACTTCCCGGCTCTGATCGTCTCCCTCCGTGCCACCTCAGCATCGGCAGGCTCGCCTACGGCCACCCTGGTTCAGCGAGCAGTTGTATTCCTCACACGGTTAAGATGTGCGAAGAGATCTACGCCGCGCCCTGCAAAAGATGCCAATTGAATAAGAAGCAAAAAGGGAAAATGAGGAAAAAAGGAGTACCATAAATAGAAAATTCATACCTTGGGCCACAGTTGGTGTAGGCGACTCAGGAGTCCGCACTTGCCTGATCGACATAGATGCTTGCCCCGGATGACTAACATTTGTTGGGGACGACCTCACCTGCTCCGTCTGCACAGGTTGTTCCCCCTGCTCAAGGTATGTCCCCTTCTCCCTGAGCCGCCCCCTCAGCCTCGGGATCGGCAGGCAAAGCGGCCCACAAGCCAGTCGCGGCCAGACGAGCCTCGGTGGCCAACCTTTCAATTCGCCTATTCTCTCTTGCCCATTGCCTGGATATTGTAAAGACGACGGACGAAGGTGGCCGATAGGGGGCCAACAGAAGGTCAATTCTCTGGATAAAGCAAGAGATAAAGGTCAAAATAGCCCCTAAAAAAAGAGGAAACAAGAAGTGCACTTACTGAAATTAAAAGTAAAGTCTGAAGGAGGATGTAATATCCCAGTTTTTTTTAAAAAAAAATAATAATGGTTAATTTAGAAGTTATTTTAGGGGTTATTTATAGGGGTTATTTTTAGGGGGCTTAGGGGTTAGTTATTAGGGGCTAATTTAGGTTTAGGGGTTGAAATTAACTACTATAAATATGTGTAATTTCAACACAATTTTACACCACATTTCTAATAATTATAAGGTATAAATAGTTTTTCTACTTCAAGGTTTATATATATATATATATATATATATATTCACAATTCACAAGCCTTCTTTCAATATTATTTCACAAATTATTTCATTAATTAGTTTGATTTATTAAAATCACATATTAGTTATATAATTTTATTTAATGTTGAAAAGAAGGAGTCGAGGACTAGGACTTTTATTGTTCATTTTTCTACATCGAGTATCTGCGGTTATTAAGGTAGGGATTTCCATATTATTTTTCTTTATTTAATGTTTCATGATTGTACTTCATTGATTGCAATATATGTAAAGAGGAAATAAATTCATATAAGCTAGGGGCTATGAAAAGAGTCCGGGATCAAACGTATCTTCGGGGTGAACCCGCAATGCTATATGCGCAGAATCGATCGAGAGGAAAAAGAGAAAATGAATGAATTTACTTGTTGTAATTATGTGAATGTTTTTCATGTTATATTAAATATTGACAGATTTATCCCTCTTGAGCGAGATGAAGCTCACCCCTATTATTATCATGACTTTTAGGTTGAGGAATCCTAAAAGATATGATGTTGTGGATGGTGGAATAAATCATGCTATATTTTAAATAATTATGACCGGACTAAATTTTAGATTTATGTCTTTAATTTTTCTGGTTTATGCTTGGAACAATTGTTGGATATTTTAATTTGGAAGATGTATTATTATTATTATTATTATTATTATTATTATTATTATTATTATTATTATTATTATTATTATTATTATTATTATTATTATTATTATTATTACTACTACTACTACTACTACTACTATTACCATTATTATTATTATTATTATTATTATTATTATTATTATTATTTTCTTAAGAATTAAAATTTCTCAATCAACCTTTTTGATAATTATTGGGATCACTTCAATTTATAAAATTATGTTTTTTTTTTTAAATATTTTTGGAATATTTTAAATTCATAAAATTGGGTTGTTACAGAGGATACATGGTCATCTCTTCCGCCCTGGTCCTAATGCGAGTCTGCCACTCACCACTTACCCAAAGCCATTTATCCTTCCACTCCTTTAAGAGTTGTGGAAGGCCTTCAACCAGCCCGTCTGGGTACCCGGGTCTGGTGTGCACATAGTACCATCAAGATAGCGCGCCCGGCCTAAGAGATTGCAGGGGCCGCCTTCATTTAACAATTCAGTTATCTCCACGAATTTCGGGCGTGGATACCCTTCTAGATGAAACAACACCAACATCCCAATGATCCGAGCCCAAGATAGGGGGTGCACCTGAGTCATGGGAAGGCCCCACTTGCGAAGCCACCGCGTAAGCACAAGCGGTAATGGGAAGCGCAACCCATACATGAGGTGGGAGTGTGTATAGCTACGCATCCCTCCGGCGGATGCTGGGGGCACTCCGCACCGTCCGGTACCCAGAAATCCACACCGGCTGGAATTTTATACTTCTGTTAAAGGATCCCATTTCTGGGACCATCAATATAATGGGGTAATCATTCAAGTCACAGGGCCTCCACCTAGCCTCCACGCGTAGCCTGGGGCCCCCTCCCCGCCTGCCATCTCCGTGGCGATGACCCATAGGCCATAGGGGCCTCGCAGCTCTCGAGCCATCAGAAGGCTCATCTACCTGCTCCTCATGTTCATGCTCCTGAGGATTCATCTCTTCTTCTCTTTGTTGATTATGTGGTGGACTGGAGTTCAAAGCTTCTTCACTGGACTCTTCTTGTACTAGCCTAGGTATAGACAACGCCCTCTCGATAGATGGTAAAGGGCACGGGATTAAAAATATTATGTGTATGCTCCAACGGAGTCACTGCTAGAAGTGAGTGATTCGAACTTGAAATGTGGACAACACTTGGACTAGAGGGTGCGGTTCTTCGAACTGGAGAAAAGGAAACATAAGGTTCAGATGGGGGGTCTTCGATTTTTACCTCCACACTATAACTACGGCTCGGCTATCTTCAAAGGAAGACATTTATTTGAAATAAAAAGAAAGAATGTTTTTCAGAAAAATACCTAACCCTGGAGACTCTAAACTCTAAAAAACCGACCCAGAAATTATGCTCGCTCTCAAGAGATTTTGCTCGGAAGATAAAGGATGCAAAAGTATAGAATGAAGGATGAAGGGGGTATTTATATGTTAAGTTCTCTCGAAAACTGAGACACCCACTCAAAAAACGTGTCCTTTCAGTCTCAAAAGCCGTCAGAAATATCAGAAACGTCACATCCCCACATTCCGCTGACACCATTGTCCCACCTCTTCGATTTCTGCACGAAGTTGGTCCAACCAAGAACTGCCACATGTCCATCATCATGATACAACAATTAATGCGCCGTTTCAGCCATTAACTGCTACACGACAGATGTCAGGGAAAGATGACTTTTGAGGTTTCCCCTTCCCCATTAAAAGCTTATGATTAGCATTAAAGTTCAAATCCGACTTCAGAAAATCTTCTCTCGGAATTAAACTTGGGGGCCATTAATGACACCCGAGCTGAGCTGGCACCAAATTGATCCACGTGGCCATTCAACACATGGAGGTATGGGACCCACAGACCAGTGCGGACCGACTTGGTGACGTCAGCGGCCGACCAGATGACGTCATGAAATTGGGCTCGGTTGCTTGAGCCCTCGTCTCGGCGGGAAAATCCAAAGGATAACCATCCAGTTAAGAAAGGTTAAGTATATCATTAACATGAATAAGCTAACACTTGTCAACACACCAGCCAGATGAGTCGACAAGTGGCAAACATTTGGCCTGCATGCGTACTCAGTGAAGGACAAGTGTCCCTTTTTTATTTAAGTATTAAGTGTAATAGTGGATATTAAAAGCCCACTAATGAGATGTGTATAAATAGGTCTCATTTATTAGGAAAAGGACAAGAGGAAAATACTAAGCAAAAACACTTCTAACCAAAATACTGTAAGAAAAATCGACCAGAACTTTCGGCTCGACATATATAAAAAAGGCAGAATTAGCCCTTATAGGAATTCATTTACATTTCCACGTATTACTTTCTCACACATTTTGCTTGTTGGCCGAATAGCACGTCAACAAATATTATCACCCATTATACTAAAAAAGAATGAAGATAGATGTTTACGAATTTGTTCAATTAAAAATGAAGGCCATAAGGTAGCTCATTTACTTGCTAATTTGGTTTTCTTGTAACTCCTACTTTGGTCTTGTTGGACCTTGTTGACTGAGTTTGGTAAGTCTTGGCCCATTTATTTGATTAAATGAAAGGTCTTTTTCCTTCAAAAGAATAAAATAAAAATGAAGATGCATGTAGAATACCACATAACCCCAACATAAAGAAAAGTATTTCCAATTAAATCTAATTATCTATAAAAAAATTTAAATTTAATTAGTGATAACATATCAGCATCATAGAATCATTATTAATTAGATGTGAACATAATCTAAGTTCACAAAAATTGGCAATTACCATGTCATTAATAATTTTCTATGTTGTGCACAACAAAAATGTTTACTTAGCACAAAAGAAACAATTATTCTTTGGAAGAAAGCACACCCAAGGAATGAAAGAAAGTGGCCCCAAATAACAATAAAAAAATAAGAATTCAAGAAAAAAATACTTTTTGTAATTATTATTAATATCCTAAAAAACAAAGCATTATCTTCAAGTCAAGTGGAAGTCAAGAAGCCAGTTTCCTCATTTCCGAGGCTCCAAACAAGCACAACCCACAAACACCGTGGCATGACAATTCAGTATATTCCTTTACTATATCCACATATTATACTAAAACCCCCAAACGTTCCACTTATTACACATTAACCCCAGAACTGACTCTTCAGCTCAAGGGCACTTTCGTCCAAAATATATTCACCCTGCCAAACCCCGCACGTTCTTCACAGAAAGGCGGCCCTGTGATATACCCGAACTACCCCGGCTCAACGGATATAAACAAATCCACCCATGGGCAGAATGGTAATTTCAAGTGAGGGGATCGCTGTCGGGGGCATAAAATAGGAAATAATAGTGAACGTGAGTGATCCGCGCACACCAGAGAGAAAGTCGGTTTCGAGACGTTACCGGATTTAACAGCATCCATTTCGCCGGAATTTGGGAACTCTGTTCGCGTCCGCCTCAGGGTTCCCTGGGAATTTAGGATTTTCGTTTTCAAATCTCACTGCTCCGTTCACTGAATTATCTGTGTTGTTCGATCGAGTTTTTTTTTTTTTTTTTTGAGATCTGCGGGGACGGTGTGATATGTTTACGCCGCAGAAGAAGCTTTGGTCGCTGACGCCGAGGAGCGAGCCGGGACAAAAGAACGGTTCTGTTTCTGGACCGGGTTCGGGCCTGAATGGCGAGGTATTAGCGAAAGGGAAAACGGTGGCTTTTCTTCAGGGCGACGGGGTTATGGACCAGGAGTCGTTGACTGAGAGGGTTTCGAAGCTGGAGAATGAGGTATTCACATGTTGAAATTATGTGCAATTGATTAATCGTTCTCCTTTATCTTCTTCATCTACTACTTTTGTCTTTTAGTTTCTTTTTAACTGTTTTATTTTTTGTTTTCTTGTTTGGCAATCTTGATTGGGTTCTAGACTTAGTTCATAGTATTTTTATTATCAGATCAGTTATGGATTTTAGAAATTTCACTATGTTTTAAGCGGAGTGTGTAATTAGGATAGCGACACAATCAATCTTGTGAAATGTTATTGGAGAGCTGCATAAAGTCTATATCTTGAAACCTTTGAGATTCTTAGCAAAATTGGTGATGGGCAAGTAGTGGGGCAGAAGTAGAGGAAGGTCAAATTGTGCCATCGATTGAGGGGCCACTTACTGCTGTATTTCCATTCATGCTCTGGGATGGTTTCGCTTTCTTTTCTAAGTTGTAAGTAGAGTGGTTACCATAGGATCTTGTCGAAATCAAACTTCTTCATTGGTATTTTATTTGACATTGCCTCAACTATGATGAACTGCTACGCTTATTAGTCACCTCAGATTTTTTTTTCCTGTACTTCTGAACAATTTTTTTTATCTACTTGTTTATAAGGTGTTTGTTGCACGGCTGAAACTTTTTGGCTTTGAATTCAGCAGCATCCTCTGTAATTGAGGACAATTGTATGAATTGTTTGTTTTTGGTACTGCTAATATATGACCTCATTCAGTGTGTAATTCCTCCAAAATTACAAGCAACACCTCCTTGTGCTTTTAACTGTTTTGGTAATAGTTATTATATTGTTTTATGTGATGCTTAGTCCTTCAGAAAGTAGATTGATCTTACACTAGAGCCAGATATCCATAATTTGTTGTGGATGTAAACTTTTTGCTGCATAAATCTTATGTCTTACCTTTGATTTAATGGCAGCTCTTTGAGTATCAGTATAACATGGGCCTCCTTTTGATTGAAAAAAAGGAGTGGAATTTGAAGTATGAAGAACTAACGCAAGCTTTAGCAGATGCTACTGATACCCTAAGAAGAGAGCAAGCAGCTCATTTAAGTGCAATGTCTGAAGTGGAGAAGCGAGAAGAGAATTTAAAGAAAGCATTGGGTGTTGAAAGGCAGTGTGTGCTTGATGTAAGATTTGCAATTCCCTCATTATTTCTTAAATGCATCTTTGTCTCTCATCTTGAAGCAGGCACCAGGGGTTTTTTAAATTATTAATTTACTTTGGCTCCTTTGGCTGCCACACTTGCGTGCTTGATTTGTCATTTAACAAAGTAAATGTAATATGGTAAGACCGGGTTGCTTTCCTGTGGGCTATCTCTTAGGATTTCCATTGGGCTTTCCATCCGCGTCGCATTCATGGACTTCCCACCCCTGTAACGACCTGTGTACTCACACTCTAAGATCTCAGTACTTATCTTGGAGGTCATGGGTTCAAGTGTGTGGATGGATAGCCCAAGGTATAGCCCCCGGTCGTTACAAATATATTATCCTATTTTTAACACACGGACCAATTATCTCGGCTTGTGCTAAAAGTGAATGTATAGGAATGAACCACGTGATTATCTTCTTTTCTATTGTTTGTGAAATTTAAGCAACGTATATTTCAGTGCTTGTCCGACATATTTTAAAAGAGAGCCATTTTTGGTTCACAAGTGACTTCAGCATTTGTAGTTAATTTCGGTATCTTGGAACAATTGCCATTGTCATCTAACTGGTCATAGCTGAGTAACTTCTGATTTTGTTGGCTGTCACAGCTTGAGAAGGGTTTGCATGAGATGCGCGCAGAATATGCTGAAATTAAGTTTAATGCTGATTCGAAACTGGCCGAAGCTAATGCTTTAGTCACAAGTGTTGAAGGGAAATCATTGGAGGTTGAAGCAAAGTTTCATGCAGCTGATGCCAAACTTGCTGAGGTGAGCAGGAAGAGTTCAGAAATTGAGAGGAAATTGCATGACTTGGAGTCCCAAGAAAATGCACTTCGAAGAGAACGATCTTTCTTCACCACAGAGTATGCGTGAAGCTCTAAGCTCTCTTATTGTCATCTTTACTTGCATGGTTAATTTTTCTCTGGATTTATGGACTGGTGTTTAAATGTCATATTTGTAGTCTGAAATGAGAGTCTCATTTTTCCAGGCGTGAAGCACATGATACTGCTATTTCTAAGCAGAGGGAAGAATTGCGAGAGCGGAATGGAAGTTACAGGAAGCTGAGGAGAGGCTAGCTGATGGTAGAAGATTGCTGAACCAAAGAGAGGAAAGGGCGAATGATAATGATAAGATTTTGAAGGAAAAACAGAACGACCTTGAAGATTTAAGAAAGAAGCTTGAGATTGCTAATTCAGCTTTGAAGAACAAGGAAGACGATATAAGCAGCAGACTAGCAAACGTAGCTCTAAAGGAGAAGGCAAGTATTAATCTTAACATGGACAGTCGATAGATATGTTGTGGTGTCCCTTTTCATAACCATCACTGAATTTTATGCAGGTATCTAATGATGTTAGGAAGAGATTAGAGGAAAAAGAGAAGCAATTGCTGGAACTCGAAGAAAAGTTGAACAATAGAGAAAAAGTAAGTACATCCATTCATTTGGTTGATTGGATTTCAAGTTTGACTTTGTTAATCTTTTTATTTCCTTTAAGGTCCATGTTTGTCGGTGTATGGGTGTTATGGTTGCTTGGAAAGTAACTAAGATTGCATGATCTACTATTGACTGAAACTTTTTCTGGCAACCAGTTTTCCCATATTCTGATTGTTTTCTGACGACTTACTTCTTTGATATATATGTAGTTGGAGATTCAGAAACTGTTAGATGAACATAACAGTATGCTGGCTGAGAAGCAGCAGGAGTTTGAGTTGGAGCTGGAGCAGAAAAGAAAGTTGAATGATGAACAGTTGAAAAACAAGGTGGCTGAAGTGGAGAAGAAGGAAGTTGAAATCACACACATGGAAGAGAAAGTGAAGAAACGTGAACAGGCAGTTGAAAAGAAGTTGGAGAAAGTGAGAGAGAAGGAAATGGATTTTGATTCCAAATCAAAAGCTTTGAAGGAAAGAGAGAAGTCTCTTAAAGTTGAGGAGAAAAAATTGGAGGAGGAGAGAAAACAATTGCTTGCTGAAAAGGTAGACTTACTCAGTCTCAAGGCTGAGCTTGAGAATCTTAAGGCCGACACTGAGAAACTGCAGCTAAAATTAAATGAAGAGAGGAACAACTAAAAGTAACTGAAGAAGAAAGAACAGAATATACTCGCTTGCAATCGGAGTTGAAGCAGGAGATAGACAAATACAAATTCCAAAGCGAGCAACTTATGAAGCAAGCAGATGATTTGAAGCAAGAGAAGGAGAAATTTGAGAAAGAATGGGAAGAGCTGGATGATAAAAGAGCTGAAATAAAAAAAGAACAAGAGGATGTCCTTGAACAGCAAAGGTATCTAGAGAAACTTAGACTGTCTGAAGAGGAAAGGCTAAACAATAAGAAGCTGGAAATAGAGCAATATGTACAGAGTGAATTGGAAGATCTTAAATTGGCTAAGGATTCTTTTGAAGCTAGAATGGAGCATGAGAAGTCACTATCGGCTGAAAAAGCCCAAAGTATAGAGAGCAAACTGAATCATGATTTTGAAATGCGGAAACAAGAACTTGAGGCCGAATGGAGGAGGAAGCAGGAAGAGACAGAGAGTTCTTTGAATGAGAGGAAAAAGTGTTTGAACAAGAGAGGGACACGGAACTCAGTAATATTAATTACTTGAGGGAAGTAGCCAGAAGAGAAATGGAAGAGATGAAGTCGGAAAGACTTCGGATGGAGAAAGAAAAAATGGAAATCTCAGAGAATAAGAAGCATGTTGAGGCTCAGCAATGTGAGATGAAAAAAGATATTGAGGAGCTGGTTTGTTTGAGTCAGAAGTTGAAGGATCAAAGGGAAGAATTTATCAGGGAAAGAGAACGCTTCATTGCATTTTCTGAGAAACAGAAAAACTGCAACATTTGTGGAGAGGCTATTAGCGAGTTTATGCTGTCTGATCTACATCCTTTAACAGAACTGAGAGACTTTGATGCCCCTCCACTGCCAAAGGTAGCAGAGAATTATTTGAAGGAGGCCGAGAGATTTAATGCTGAATCATCCCCTGTTCTCGTTAATTCAGGATCGCCAACTGCTGGTGGAACCATGTCTTGGCTTCGAAAATGTACCTCAAAGATTCTTAAATTTTCACCAGGAAAGAAACTTGAACTTGATTATGCACAGGATACAAAAGGGGAATCTTCAGTGAAGCAAGTTGTTGTCAATTCACCTAAAACGTCACCAAGCGATGGAAAAGAGCCAGATCCATCCTCACAAGTTGCAAATGATTCTTTTGATGTGCAAATTGTTGAATCTGATAGTGCCATTAGGGAGGTTGGAGCTGTTCAAACTCTATCAGTTGATCAAGATCCACCGAGTATCCCAGAAAATTCTCATAATTCTGATCTGAAGGGACACCGCCGTGGACCTGTCAAGGAGGTAGGTCCAGGGCAAGTAAAACACGGTCAGGGAAGGCTGCAATTGCTGGTTCTAAGACCAATGGTGATGTGGAGGCCTCTATCTACACAAATGATGAAAGAGCAGAATCTGATCTTGTTGGAACACCAAGGAACAGAAGAAAGCGAAATCGCTTGCATGGATCACAAGCAACAGTAAGTGACAATCAAACTGAAGGTCATTCAGGTAGCATCAAGGATGGTGATCGTCAAAGAGGCGACAGAGAGTTGCTGCAGCTGAACAAAGCTTTGGTCAGAGAAGATACAATCTCCGGCAACCAAAAAAGTAAGTTGCACTTTTGGCTGTACAGTACTGTGAATTTTTGGTTTTGAGTTTTGGATGAAGAATGAAGTACTTTGCTCTCTAAGATTCATTCCTAAGCCAAATGTTGTCTTCAACAAATTATGTTTTCCACCTCTTAGAACTAATGTGGTTACGGCTGTCTACAGTATGTAGATTTGTTTGCACCCGACATGGACTTTCTGTAGAATATAGTCTACACTTATCTTGTCATTTTAGTTATTGGGCAAACGTAGCCAGAGACCACAGCTGTTGGTGCTGTGGTTTTATCATGCTTTGGGTTGTTCTGCTCGCTTTCCTGTCAAGTGATTATATTTAAGTTGGTTTTGTAAGAGTCCCTAAATCGAGTGGTTGTGATTTCATTTGTAAAGCGAAATGCCTTCTTGTTTAGTTTGAACGTGTTAGTTGCTGATATCATTTTGGTCATTTTCCCCTGTTCTTGCTGTCGTCCTTGTTTATTAGGTCCACTTCGGGTGCCCATAGGTTTTCATTTTATTTTATTGTCTTTTTATCAGATCGGTAGGAACAGCGGCTAATGGATCCTTACCTCAAGCAAGGAAGGGCAAGGAAAAGGAAACTGACCAACCACAATCTGAAAATCTTGAAATTGGTGGAGCTTCAAGGGAAGAAGGTGATGAACCTGGTCCCAGAAGATTTGGGGGTGAAGATGGTTATGATCCTGTAAGAAGCACTGGTGGTGCTGCTAGCGAGTTTTCCGCAGACAGTCCGGTGAGCAATCAATCTTTTACTCCGTATGTGTATATGTGTTGCAGTATTCAGCTTAGCTTGCTTAATCTCTTTTGACCTTTTTTCGTGTGATGAATCTTTTTCTCCGTGTGTGTATATGTGTCTTTTCTGGTACATCTAAACTTGCAGCTTTTAACCCTACTGTAGGGACAATTTAAAAAAAAAAAACCTGAAGTCGGGCTAATTACAAAAAAAGAAACCTTTAGGTTTGATACATCTTACATGTTCCCCCTTTATATGCAAAAAACATTTCAAAAGCTCCTCTTACATTTATCAAAATATTACAGTTTACCCTTCCTAAGTTTAACACAAGGTTTTTTTTTTTTGGTAATTTTCAAAAACCTCTTGGTTTTTTTGTAATTATCCCAAACCTTAGGGGGCCTTTTGTAATTAACCCTTCACTGTATTTGTTGGCTTCTTATCTTAACCTTTTTCATTGTATGTACAGTTCAAGAATGCAGGGCATGTTGATACAGCAAACAATTATATGGAAGTTATGGGTCTGAGCGAGGAGGTGAATGAAACGGCAGAAGGGGCCATGGAATACAGTGAAGATTTCAAAACTGAGAGCAATGGAGAAGAAGATGATGATGACAATAATGACGGGGATGACGATGAAGTTGCTCATCCTGGTGAAGTTTCTATTGGAAAGAAGCTCTGGACTTTCCTTACCACATAAAATGTCCAACTTTTCTGTGTCTTGATTGTAGAAGTTTTTAGCATCTCTCTTTGTTTTGCAGCTTTTTTTATTAGTTGTGTGTATTAGTTTGCATATATCACTTAAAACAGAGAAAGCAATTCAAGGCTGGAGGGAATTGAATAGTGAGTGCCCTCTGCCACTGCCTGTTAGGAAGTTGGGGTTTGTTAGTGTCTACGTTCTTTCAGTAGATAAGTAATGTAATATTCTTGGACAGTGCATCTATTGACACTGAGCTTGGTTTGTATTAAAGCTCTTTCTGTCAAACTATTTGTATGACTTGGTTTTTTCAACTATGGTAATTATGTGTTTCAAATTTCTGTGCTTTCATGAATGTATATTATGTTATTATTTATGGGATAATTACAAAAAAGCACCCGAGGTTTGGGATAATTACAAAAAAAACTGGAGATTTCTGAAAATTGCAAAAGCCTCCTTTGAAGTTGTATCCCGTCTTATATTTTCTTTAGGCAAAAATATTTTCAAAATCCCCTAACATTTATAAAAGTATTAAAGTTGTCCTCTTAAATTTAATGCAAAATCAAACATGAGGGTGTTTTTGCAATTTTGAAACATCTCTGGATTTTTTCAGTAATTAGCCTAAACATAGGTTTTGTTGTGTGTAAAAACTCCCTTTGATTTAATTGAATGTTGTGGCATCTTAAATTCCCACCTTATAAAAGCTTATTTTTTTATTTAATAAAAATCAAACCTTGGAGGTGTTTTATAAATTTCAAACAAACTATTTTTTTGATACCGGGTCAAACCCTCGGTTTTTTTGTGGTGAGTGATTCTCATTTTAATGAACGTTGTGGCACCTTAAATTCCTTTTGTAGCTTATTGATAACCGTCGGCATTCATAGCAAATGCATATAAGCATTATTATCAGATGGAAACCTTAACAATAGTAGGACTGCGTCACTGTTGTTATAATTGATCGACTGAAACAAGTAACTGAGATCATTTTGCTGTACATCATCCATCATTCATAAATATGCTGAACAAAATAATGGATTCAAGTAAATCTATACTCAGAGACTAGCACACAACATTTCGTGCCAGCTTCGTTACCAAAAGATTCACATACCAAAAGATATTTACATGTTGCCTAAACGACTCGATTATTTACTTTTTATCAACAAATCATCCTTTGTATATACTATCATCCTGCACATCCTGATACCGCACAACTCTCTGCTGATGGTCAGGATTTTTTTGCAATCATTGCTTTATGATGTTTAATATCCCTGCATAAAGTTTAACTAGAATCAGTGACCAGGTAAATTTAGAACAACAAAAAAAATTCGGCCATAAAAATGGGAAGTCATCGACTTACATGCAACGAGGAATAGCGCAGTTAGAATTCCTGCAATTTTGTGAGTGCAACTGCAGCAAACACCAGATTTTCTTACAGTGGTTACATCCACCAGATAGACGAGTTTTGCATTTGCTATTGTGGCGGAAAAACATTTTAAACTGTTCACAGTTGGGATACAAACAAGGGTTGTCTCTAGATGATCGACACTGATTCGCATGTTCCAGGAGATCCAGCCGCTTCCTAACCTGCACATCATTTCTTTCAAATTAATACGACCCCAACAAATTTTGACCATTTTCAAAACTCTCTTGCAAATTTCACTTTTAAAAAATCCTCCTGACTGAAGGAGATAAGATTTTTATGATATTTCATCTGAACATTTTAAATTTTTTCTTTCTATATATAGCCTCCTCCATAATTGCCGTTTCGGATTTCTCTGAGTAAAGCTTGTTAATAAGTTTTTGGAATAATCACAAAACAAAACTCCTTGAGGTTTGGGCTAATTATAAGAAACCTCAGAGATTTTCGAAAATTACAAAAAAACCCTTAGGTTTTATTCGTCGTGCATTTTCTCCCTTCATATGCAAAAAGTATTTCAAAAGCTCCCCTTATGTTTATCAAAATATTACAGTCACCCCCTTAAATTTAAGACACAATCAAACCTAACGTTTTTTTTGTAAGTTTCTCTTGTTTTTTTGTAAGTAGCCCAAAACTTAGGGGGCCTTTTTGTAATTATCCCTAAGTTTTTTTAATAGTTCGGAAGGATATGAAAGATATCAGCCATACCTGCTCCAACTGCTGCATTTCTTTACTCTTTTTTCTACAATCAACTTTTGTTACGTGCTGAACTATCTTGTGAACATGACAACCTTCCCCTTCCTTTTGATAGCAGGCATTGCAGACATGAAATTCAGAGCAAATCTCACAATGCCAATCCACCATGACATCCTGATGGCAAATGCTGCAGATGGTTTGCATACTCAATGCAGTCGTATTAAGGAGATGATGAAGGATCATCATAGATGAATGCTTAGCCCGACGAAGTGAGTCAAACTGATAATGATTTTTTGACAAAAGTTCAAGAAAGAGTTTCTATTGTCAAAGAAATCATTATCCAAACGGACATCGTTATCCTCAGTATCAGTGGCTACATCATTCAATGGAATCTGAAAGGACCATCACCCAAACAGAATAAGACATAGTTAGTGTTGTCAAGTGCTGGCCAAGTTTGAGCTAGCAGAGACAAAAAAAAAAAAAAAAAAAAGTCCTGGATGTACCTGAAAGAGTTGGTGCTTTTCGCCGTGGATGTCAGTGTGCGTTTTCAGTCCATTCGAAGTTTTCTTGAGTTCAAAGCAACTGAAATTCAGACAAAAGAGTAAATACTACAACAGGCTCAAGGGAAATATTCCAATACGAAATACATGTTTAGCAAAATTTTCAAAGAATGAATGTTCTGGATAATTGTTGAAACAGATTAGGCCAGTGAGTGCATACCGGAGCGTTGATTTTCATTCCCAATTTCTTAAGAAAATAATACAATGCAAAGCGTCAAAAAGAATTTGGAACAAACAGCCCTTTCATCTAAACTTGAGCAAGTTGGCCAGGAGATAAAGCAGGCAAAAACAATGTTGCAAAAAGCGCTAGGCGCTAGTCGGCCGGCAGGCTGGGGCCTAGTGCCTAGGCTCCTTAGGGGGACCTAGGAGGGATTAGCGGGGCCTAATCGGTCATAGGCGGACAAGGGGAGTCTAGCGCCTAGGGGGATTTTTACAACAGAGGGTAAAAGATTGTATACGATGAACAATAATAATTTGAAAATATGAAATTATTAGCAGATTCAAAGTTAATAGAGAAGAAAAGAAATGATGTAGAAGGCAATAGTCACCTGCGACATAAATGAAATTTGCTGCATTGGTTACAAGACCAACGACTTCCAGACAGTATTGGTTCATGGCAGTTTGCGCAGGTGAATTGCAAGTGGACAACGAAGAAGGCTTCCTTTGAAGACAGCATGTTATTGCCAAGCTATCAATTAAAGGAGAAGCAAAACAACATAAAGTTAGTAGGATGATACAATACAATGAAACTAGTACACATAGCGACTTTCAGTAGCTAACTTGTATAAGAAATTATAGATTTAAGAAACAAATGGGAAACCAGATGATATTGACAAAAATCGTGCAAATAAGAACACGTCAAAAGTTTTTTAACACACCCACCCTTTGCATAACTATAATATCTTTTGCTGCATCAACAGAGAGATCATTATGTCCCATTGCTTTTAAAGTTCTTTTTCGTCATTTGAGATTTCAACTTTCTCTCAGAATCTCCTCCACTCTCCTTCTCAATGATACGGATCATTTCCTCAATGGCACCAGACCAATAATCTCCATCAAAGTAAGGTAATCGAGCAGCTGTTATCTTGCTGTTGCATTCTCCACTTGGAACAAAGTAGTAATCATAGAAATTAGTGTATTCCACCACAACATTTTCTTCCTTAGCTTTTCTAAGCAATTTCTTGTACCTGCAAGTGGAGAAATTCCTAGTAAATGTGAAGTAAAACAAAGATGCCAGGATATAGACAATCAATCTAAATAAAGTGTGTAAAACCGACTATGCTCATTCAGGACAATACAAAGTAGTGCTGGGATGCAAATAGTTGAAGATACATAATCAGAAAGTATGAAAAATACTAGTTTCAATTTTCCATGCACAATATGTTAAGAGACATTTTCATAAGAAGCATAAAAAGAACCAAGAAACAGGGAGCAGGGAAAGGGTGAAATAGTGAGATACCAATGAAGCAGCTTAGGCGGATTTGGTGTTCTCTGATTCCCAGGATGACAATACAGTATGTAATCTTCCCCTTTTAAAGGTGGGCAAGCCCATATGTAGCATGTCGTAAAACCACGTTTTTTGCAGTAATCAAGATATCCAATCTGCAATGATGCGAACAAAAACAAAAAAGCAAACAGAAGGTTCTCATACTTCATCAAATCCATAAACAAAGAGCGGGAGATAGTAAAGACAATCTAATTACCAGTATTTCGTAATATACGAACGTACGCAGAGCCACACCATCAACAGTTTTTATTTCGGGTGTGAAATACTTCACTGAATCAAGATATGAGATGTATACAGAACGCTTATTTGGGTGTCCACAATCTGATCCAAACTCTTGTAGATACATAGCAAAGAGACATACATCTACACCTTCAACTTTCTGAAATAACAGGAGCACCTACATGGAAAACATTGTCATTTTCTGGAAAAAGAGATGTGTATCGCGTTATATTAATCTATCTGCCCATTAACGCACATTCATACAAGGGGTATATGGAGAGAGAGAGAGAGAGAGAGAGAGAGAGAGAGAGAGAGAGAGAGAGAGAGAGAGAGAGAGAGAGAGAGGGGCCGGCCCTGACCTTTTGGGGGGCCATGGCGGAAATGAAAAAAAAAGCCTTTACAGAGATATAAAAATAAGAAAATTATACACAATGGTGGAACCAGGAAAAATATAGGGGTAGGCTGATACACAAAAATAGGGTGTGTCGTATAAAAAACCTTAAAGAGTCGTATTCCTAATTAAAATAATTTTTTTAAAAACAAACTCTTAGTATAACTTTTATAAAAAAAATTGGAAATGGGGAGGCGGGGCCCAGGTTGGCCCCCTCCCTACGCCATTGATTACACATAATTTTTCATTTTTCATCATCTAGCATTGAAACTTCAAAGAGTGCACAACAACAAACATGCAAAAAAAAATCAAATAATTATTTAAAAAACTTAGATCTTCTAGTATTTTGAAAAGCAAAAACATCAATAATCTTCAAAATCAAGTTTTTTCAACATCTCATTTTTTTATACATATAGGACATAGTTGAACGCAAGTATGACTTTATCAAATTTAGTTTTGAGAAACTTTTTTCTGTTGAGAGATATGTTGTTGCGGTCTAGTTGTATCAGAGAGAAAAAAGTAGAAGATAATTCTAAAGATTGGAGAAAATAATGGATGATCTTCTACTTTGTTTAATTTTTTTTGGAAATCAATTTTTTTTCCAACTAAATATTATATTGGCTTCAACCTAAGCAATTTTATGGTCCAACCAATATTTTATTTTACAAAATTTATAAATATAACACATTATATATATGTATATATAGTTATATATAAATATGGGGCCCCCAATAACTGGGGCCCTTGGCCGTCGCCCACCCCGCCACCCCTCAGGGCCAGCCCAGAGAGAGAGAGAGAGAGAGAGAGAGAGAGAGAGAGAGAGAGAGAGATTACACTTGTTGTACCTCAACATTTTCTTTTTTTTTGTTTTTTCAGTAGTACATCAACTATTTTTTTTTGTTTTGCAGTAGTACCTCAACTATTAATAGAACAAAGAATTAACAATCTTATTGAAATCCACACCCTATTAATAGAACAAAGAACAAATAGCATATTCATAAAAAATGCCAACCCGTACCTTAGATTTATATGGAAACTCTGTTGGATAAGTTTCACCGTGGAGAATATCTAAAAACTGCTGCTTCACTTTTAATTGTTTATCGACAGCTAAAACCACTCTGACTACGAGATCTGCTGCTCCAGGTACCTGTTAAACGAAAAACAGGTCAAGGGAATAAGCAGCAACAAAAGAAAAAAGCTTAGACATGCTCAGCTACAGGCACACATTTGTAAATGATATACTATCTGTACGCTAGATAACGCAACATAAAACTTTTACATGTAGGACCCATCTGCAAGTGTTTGATAACACTTGAAAAGATTGTGCTCAACCTCAATAAAATCAACTCATTTGGTTGCCAGCATCCAATTCTATAATAATCTTTTAGTAATGATAGGAAAGTTGCAACATCATTGTCCGTGTTTTTTATTTTAATGTTTTAGCCCAGTCATTTGGGTCCAAATTTAGTTAATCACACCAATGTTTATCATCACTGCATTCCTATTTTTCTTTAAAAAGTTCAACCTGCAGTTAAGAAGTGGAGGGCCATATTTCATAAAGTCATGTATGAGAGCAAGCATTTTTTTTTTTTTTGAGGACTATGAAAGCAAGCATTTTCTGTAAGGAGATATAAAAATTGTTCCAAATGCATCATCCCAACCACATTACTTACCTCCCCGGGCGACTTCCCTAAAGCATCTGCCCTCTGTTTTCTCTCTTTCTCCAGGCTCCTGAAAAGTCTTTGCTCAATGTGATCACTAAGCTTGGTTCTAGGGAGATCTCGTGCCCCAAAGGCTGAAGGTATGGAGACATGATTTTTTGCTTCTATCTCAACTAATCGGCAAAATGGACAAATGTAGTATAATTCCCCTCCAAAATCTCTTTTAGAATTATAAAGAGCGCAAATCTGATGTTGCCAGCGTTCACATTTGTCACATTGTACCCACTGCAAGCAAAAACAGTTAATACAAAGAATAAACAATAAAATGGAATCAAAAGGAAAACCACCAAGGAGAGAATCTCACTGCTTCCACAAATTCATCAGCATTTTTGGTCTTTTGAAGTTTTGTTTTGGAAAATGAGAGCCCCCTAAATGAGATGTTACCACCACGAGACCTCTTGAAGCATAAGGTACAAAAGCAGTATTCTGCACCCATTCCATCCAGTGTCTTATAATAAGTCAACCCGTGTTTGATTCGATCTCCACAATATGTACAATACATAGGTGGAGCAGTAAAAGTGAGCTTCTTCACAGCACATAACTGACAGGTATTTTCATCAACAGTGCACGGACTGGTGTTTCCAGTTAATCCCTTCCCAGCAGACTATTTAGAAAATAAAAAACATCAAAAAAAGAGAAAACAATCAGAGAGAATATAGTTCATCATTACAACATCTACACATCATGTTTGCCACAAAATGTAGCAAATATAAGAAATCGTGCAATGGAAGGAAAAAAAAAAGGGGTTATTGTACATACCATGTTAGTACACGGATTCAGACTACCCAAGTGTTCCTTAATTTGCTCTGGTGTGAAGAAATCAATTAAAGAAACACCTGAAACTTTTAAATCCTCCAACTTTGTTCCGGATTGAAGATCAGATTTAGCTAAATCACATTTAGCATCTATTCTATCGTGCTCAGGCTCAGACATCGGGTTGGTGTTCTCTCCTTCATCCATTGGCGACTCCTCAGGGAGAACAGAAATGCCATCAGAATTAAAACCTTGACAACTAAAAGTTACATCACTGCTGACCTTGCCAGTGTTGACACATTCCGCCTCCTGCTGTTCATCAACAATATTGAGCTCTTCAAAACGAGGGACAGCATCATCATTCCCAGCTTTTTATCATCAATAGCACAATAAAAACCTGAAGTACTATCCCCAAGGTTGCCTATGGCACTAGGAATTTCTTTCTTCAGTGTGGCTGAGTTTAAAGGGCCTTCGGATGTCTGCTCCGGGCCTAAGAGTTCATCAGTTTTTCTCAAGCACATATTTGTACTCTTCGGTCGACCATTATCTGCAGTAACATTCCTAGTTACACCTATTGTTGGGGATTCCATGGAGCTTAACAGCACCTTGTTCATCTTCATTTTGCTTTCCTCATCATCCATTACACCTCCAACCCCCTGCTTTATGAATGGATCGACAACCGCACCCAGAGACCAGTCGTCAAGCTGAAGAGCATTCTCCATCTTCATACGTTTCGGAATAGGTTGACCTTCCTGAATGTAATCTCCTGAAAAACATTCTTTTGGCATCCGCCACGACTCAGAATCAGTCACTGAGTTAATTTTCTTAATATGGCACAACTGACGGATGGGCGCACATATGTTACAATCAGAAGTTTGACAGTTATCAAAGTGAGAGAAAAAAATACGGTATTTTGCGCATTTACAAGTTACGCCTCTGCAATTTATCAAATGCAACTGATTAAAAAATTCCAGTCGGCTTCGGGCATCCATTAGCTTGCTTTTGTTGTTTAAATATGACACTAGAACATTGTGCAAATGCCGAACTGAATCTGCACGTGTGGAAGTTCGAGAATTGCAAAATCCTTGTTGCTGAAACGTGTGCAACTGTTCTAAGGATAGCTGGGATAGTTTTGATGACCTCTGTTCTGACACTATATTATGAACAATTTTGTACCCAACACCGCGCCCATACATCTGGGCCTCCAAAGGCCCAAAATGTGCAGGAGGATAAGGCTGCAGATGACATTGTGCATTGTTTAATTTGGGCTTACCAAAACTCTTACTAGACAGAGCATTACTATCTTCTGGAATCCTAGGAGAGATGTGATTGAACAACAAGCCACTGTATTTATCTTGCTCCACATTATCCCCCCACAAAGATAGAGCACCAACGTGATTAAAATTCGGATTTAGCGCAGCAACGTGATCAAAATTCGGATTGCTCGGCACAGATTCTCCAGGTCTAATCCAATGTGAATCACCTGTCCAAAAAATAGTTGGTGAGGTAAAAGGATGGGGACATGGGGTAAGAGTCAGAGAAAGACAGAAAGTGAATAATGCAGCTTTAGCCGCTCACTGAAGTATGTTCACATTTAAGTTTGGGAAGGGAGGGCCATCTTCAAATTTCAAGTTAAAATAACAGATAATTAGGTCAACCAAGAACAAATGAAAGAAAAATTCACAATGAGTCGATGATAATAAGAAATCTGAGGTTTCTCTGAGTTCCTGATAAGTTATCAAGTCTCTATTTACTAAGTCTAAAAGAACAGTATTATATTCAAATTACTTTTTGAAATAAAATAAATTATATAAGTAGATATAGATAATCCAAATAAGAAGGACCCAATTCCAACCTGTTATTTAGTTTAAGTGATTGTACAACAGCAAAACATCAGTAGAACAAGGACGTGAGATGTATCAGGAAATCTGGGCAATATAAAAAGATAAAATAACTCTTGGCAAGACAATTACTAGTTCATACCAGTAGGTTAATAAAAATCGATAACAGTAGAAAAATGACAGGTGGCATGGAAAAGATTTGGTTCTACCAGTAATTTCTATAATAAGCAAGTTGAGCAAACTTCCAACCACTTAACATGGAGGCGTAGACATTTAACTGCATGTCCCAGCATATTATTACCTGATGTTGGCTCAGAGAAAGCACTTCTAGCTAAAGTAGCTCCAACCTCAAAAGGTCCCTTATCAGAATACCACCCTGCATCAGAATATGCAGAGACAGATGAGATATGCTCGGGATTAACAACCTCTCCAGATATTTTCCTTGGATCTACCAGTGAAGGCATGTTCTTGCCATCAGAAGCAACTAACAAGGAAGAACTGTCGTGGTCACTATTTGAATATTCTGCATTTAAAATGACCATGGATGATACACTTAGGTTCACATTGGAGAAGTTGACGACAATAAATTAGAAAACATAGAGTTGAAAGAAAAGAAGGCCTACGCTGAAAGTAGTGTGAAAAATATCTACCATCGACTCCGTGCATGCCACAGCCAGAATTGGATGCCATTACATTATTAAATCCAGAATGTGATAGATTTGGATCGTAAAAACCAGGTGAAACCCTGAAGCGTTTTCTTGTCTGGTGAATAGGTGAAAACGGGGATTCATGAGAAGGAGATGCTTCACAAATCACATGCCTGTCATTATTTTCTTGGTGCATTAGGTTTTGATTTTGATGAGAGACCTCCTGATTCAGGCGCTGCTAAAGAAATTGAGATAATATGAGTCCAAGTATATGACACGTAAAATCAAAGTCTTCAAAACAGAGGGAAAAAAAAAAGAGAAGAAAAAAAAGGCTAATTATTTGTCAAAGTACGGAAATTATCCAATATAACATAATGATGATACTTAGTTTTTTGAATGAAAACCGTATTGCAAAGTTGCGTGATTTAGAATGGGTCCATCATGCAGCAAGACAATAAATTTCATGCTGGTTGACATTCTATGTAAACCTGAAATGCAGATCCTTCAAACTTCCAGCTATCCATGACAGGAGCATACTTTGGCGTCTGCATTCTCCAATCCAAAGTTATCTAGAGGTTTTTTTCACTGCAAAAGGATGTGAGGCCTAAAAATGTTAACAAATGATGTATAACTTAAAACCACAATGCATAGACAGAGGATGAGCATCACATTTCAAGCTACATCAGCAATAACTTAGCCAAAACCTGTCCTCCTTGTCAATTCATTGTCATGAGGGGTAAAACAACAATTAATCTGCAAGTGTTTATCAGAAACTTGACTCTTTGAACTTTGAACAAATGCTAGTGACTTAAAAATCTTACGAGGCATCTTTGTTGCATAATTAACCATGAAATTCACAGTTCACGGATCCATACCATATTACGTTTTCATAATTCATTCGGAAACAGATAGGATAAATCAAGTTGAACTGAAACAAGAAAAATATCAGTTCCAAAACTCAGTAACTTTAGCTTACAGTATGGATTTCCAAATAGTCAATTGGGTGAATACAATACATAAGGTCTTCTCAATGCTACACTTATTTGGTGGAAATCATCGGGTATCACACCCACCCTTCATCCATACACATACACACAATTCATATGAATGTAAATCCATACGAAGCATACCTCACCAAGTGTAGCATACATATAACCTTGTAACTAATGTAAAAAGAAAAAATAAATAATTTGATTATAGTAGAACAATAGGATACTTTCTGGACACGTTACACATTTAAAAACCAAAAAAAAAAGGCTCCAAAATCAACACAGCATGAAGCCGTGACAACAATTCGAACAATTAAAAAAATACGAAGAAATTTATTTTAGGGTTCCTCGAGAAAACAAATTTCAAGATCCTAATCACGAGGTCATCTCATCTAAACCTAAGATAACTCAATCCCGATTAAATTAACAATTAAAAAAAATCTCAAATTCAGTACATTCGTTCTATTCAACACCCATCTCATCTCAACAATCATAAAAAACCCAACACTACTCAAATTCTTTGTCAATTCTTGATTCGTTCGATTCAATAAAGAACGGTTCTTCCACGCTAAACAGATTAATTCAACATTACAAACACGAAACAAAATTCAGGGTTTCAACGATGTGCGATCAACAGGCAAACTCGCCTGCAAGTACATCCATATGCATGTGTATGTATACACAAATACATGTCATCATCAAAAGATTCCATTGAAAAGCACAATTATAAAAAGAAAGATATATGGACAAGATGAAAGAGACATACCGCGTAACACAATTAGGGTTTAAAAAACAATTGTTGGGTTTTTAAGGTCAAGGAGAATCATGGAAGTTAAACCCAAACATTACTGTAAGTTAGAAGACAAAAGGTAATTAGGGATACAAAACCTTTATATAAGGTAAATTGATACCAAATCTCCTATTCCACTTCAAATTTGACTTCTTCAATTCCTCTTTAATGTACCCTCATATATTTTTTATTATTTCACTTTACTCCCTATATTTTTATTTTGTCTCACTTTATCTACTTTACTCTTTTACTATTGTTGCCTCACTTTACCCCCTTACGTCCCTTTACGTTCTCGTTTTGTCATACTTTACCTCGTACTCTCATTCTAAAATAAGCATACTTTTGTATTTTAGACAATTTCAATAACTTTATATTAAAATCATTCAAAATTTATTTTATTCTAATTGAATGAATGCTTTTTTTATCAACATAGTTCCTACTAAATTTATATTTTATGTTATTTACAATTAGATATACATTTTATTTATAAATTATTTGCTCAAAATAGTATTAAAAATATATTTCCTAGTCAATATTTTTTATTTACATAAATATTAATAATGTATTTTTCATTATTACTTGAATTGTCATTGTATCAATAATTTCTTTTTTCTAGTAATAATATTAGTGATTTCACTTTTTTTTAAACCAATGCATTTTTTAGGTCATGTCATCGTACATGTCCATTTTTATGTAAATAACATTTGGATGCCAAAAAATGCTATATTTAAAAAAATTAAAATTATACTTAAGATTTTAAATTGAAGATTTCAAATTCAATTTTTGTGTTTGTTCAAATATTAAATACTTTCAACGTGGATCAAAATGCATTATATCCTTGAAAATAAAAAAAAACATGTTTTTTTAAAAAAAATAAAACAATAAATAGAAAGCCATGATCTATCATTCGACACGCTCACTATTCTCACACACAAAAATCCGTCCGTCTCACGCACTAGCACACACATTTTTTCACACACACTTGCACCACTCTTCACATTTGGGTCGATTTTGCACGGATTGTTCACGGATTTTTCTTCAATCTGAGGGAGTTTTAGAAATTTTTTTCTTTATTTTGTCTTTGTTTTTCGTTTTTTCTCACCTTTTTTTCTTGTCTTCTCACTTCTCATACGTCTCGCTACGTCCCTTTCGTTCGTTTTTGAAAAAACTTTCTAAAATAAGCATACTTTTGTATTTTAGACTTTAGTTCATGTCAAATTGAATGAATACCAAACCCCAAATTGGGTCATATGCAAATGTATTTGCGCTCTTTTCTAATCGTTCTAACCTTCCTTTCGACCCCAAAAGAATCGTTCCGATTGGCACCCACCAGGTTAGAGATGGCAAGCAGGTTCTTGGATTTTCTTTCTCGGAGAATGATCGTCTTGCAGCGTCTTGGAAGCTCACCTTGATTGGAAAATTTTCATTTGCGGTCCCGTATCCCAAAGAAATTGATTCTGGGTTATCTGCGTTGAATTTGAAGGGGACATACTCCTGGAGCTTTGCTAACCCTTCACATATTATCATCAAATTACAGCTTGAGGAGGATTTTAATAAGTTATGGATGGGTACTCTTTGGTCGTTGGGGGACTGCCCGATGCGTGTGTTCAAATGGACACCTTCGTTTAATCCAAGAATCGAAGCCCCTCTTGCGCCAGTGTGGATTCGTTTATCGGGTTTGCCCATACATTTTTTTGATCATAATGCTCTATTTGCTATCGGCATGATTATAGGCACGCCCCTTCAAGTGGACTCCCTAACAGCATCTCGATCTCGATTATCTATGGCACGGGTTTGTGTTGAACTCGACTTATTGAAGGAGAGAATTGAAGAGGTTGTTCTTGAGTTCGATGATACTTCACACGCTCAAAAGATTACTTATGAACGGATTCCGGACTATTGTACTCATTGCAAGCACATTGGACATTCTATTGAGGGATCTTTTACATGAATGGGAAGATAACTCGACCACCACCACCACATTGGCGCCATACACCGCCAGCGGGTTCTGCGGCTATGACTTGAAGGGTTAAGTGAAAATATATGGAGAAGTCGAAGGGTACAACGAGATAATTCTAAAATCTCGAGCGACAAACCCTAATCCTACTCGGGGTGCTCAAAGTTGTTGCCCAAAATCATGAATGAGTTATGGTCAAAAAGAAGGGACCAAGAGAAAGCGGGATTGGTTTCTAAGGAGTTTCTAAAATTAGCAAAGAATTGAAACATACCTATTTTGAGGATAATCACTCATATCTTTGTACTGTCGATTTTCGAGTTTGGAAAATGAGGTTTTTCACCATTGGATACCTTGCCACAATTAATCAAGGGCCCAGATCAGGTCAATGGCTCACATTTGGATGATGAGATTGACTCCATTATTGTGGATAAAAATTTGGTAGGCGATGTGGCAGTTGCTGGAAATGAGAATATGGCAAGCGTTAGCAACCCCAATAATTTGGGCGACAACTCGTGCTTGAAGGACAACTTGGCAGGGGACGCGTCTTCAAACAGTCAGAATGGCCTTGAAAATGGAGTCTTTATTCCCTCTACACTTAATGGATCTCCTAAGTGTCTCAATCATTCTATTCCAACTTTGTCTTCTTTTGATATTAATAAACACACGCCTGACCTCCATTTAGGTGTAACACATGCTTTTGAGGAGTCTTTTAAAGCCACTAAAGAATGTCAGATGGGCCCACCCTCTTTATATTCTCAAACGGTCCATTCCTCTAATTTGAATAGTATTCCTATTGGGCCACAAACCTCAGATAATTTGAATATTATTGGACATAATCGCCCATCTTCCCTGAATTTGAACATGATCAAAATAGTGGGTGATAACATTTTTAACGGCTCGGATATTAAAAAAGAATTGTCAGCAGGCGTGTCTAAAGGGATTACTTGTGGGGCATTACCTGAAATTCTTCTCCCTGCATTTTCGACACCAGCAACACTTTTGGAGGGATTCAATGGTCAATTTGATAATATTGGTAATTTTCATGGGCCCACCTCAACACCTTTCCATGTACAAAAGGTGGAAAATGGCCAGCACATTTTGGAATATGACAAAAGCAAGAAGAATGGTCTATCTCTCTTTCATCATCACGTGTGGCGCCCTCCAATCTTTGTGGGTCCGGATGTTTTTTGTCTCCTTCAACAATTGACCATTATCTCCAAATTGGACCCACCACACCACCCCCCATCAGCTGCTCACGCGTCGCACGCCCCGGTGGAGCAGCCGCCTGATAACTTTGGACCAAGATTGTCTCTTTAATGGGATGTCACATGGGCCCACACCCATGTCTTCACATGAAAAAAAGGTGGAAGATCCCCTGTTGCTTTTGGATTTGGACGTTAACTTCAAGAATGGGCCATCCAATTCCTCCTCATCTTGTGCGGCTATTCCTAGCAAGTTGGGCCAAGATTTTTTTCCCTCTCCAACTTATATTGCAACCCATGATTTTCAACAAGCCCAAGAGCATATTGCCCAGCCGCGTCCAGATTATTCGGGCCAAAAATGTTACCTTAGTGAGGCCCAGATTTTTTCTAGTACTCCAGCCCAATCCTCGTCTGCTGCTGATGGATCCGAGTCCAACTCCACTGAGTCCTACTCCATGGTCCCAGGTGACGTTTTTGTTGATCCACCCAATCAAGATTTGGACCCTTCTCCACTGTCCACGGTCTATGTTATAAAGGAAGTGGGCCTTATTGATACTAGTGGCCCAAATAAATTTTTTGATCACTCCGGTGCTGATGACAATATTATTAATACAGAAGATGGGAAAAATGACACAAAATGGCCTAAGAATGTAAGTACTTGACAGTTGGAAAAAAAGAAAAAATTCGCGGTCGATAAAATTACGAAGTCCTCCAAAAAGAGCACTAAGTCGGGAAAATTTGTTCATACATTTCTCAACAAAGGAGGAGGGTCACGATCTTAGAATCGATCAGGTGTTTCTAAATCCCATTCTCATTCTACTTGTTAATTATGTCGATTAATTTCTTAACGTGGAATGTGCGTGGTATTGCTAATGTAGGTAGTCAACGTCATTTGCATGCGTTAATTACTCGCTACAAATTACCTTTTGTTGCACTTTTAGAACCTATGACATCCCCGGATTTTAGTTTCTATTGTCGCAGATTTGGCTTTGATCATGGCTTATCTAATTGTTCTAATCATATCTGGATTATGTCTGTTGCTCATTTACATTTTGACATTCTTGTTGATCATGCCCAGTTGCTTCATTGTAGGTTGACCTCTGTATTGTTGCCTCAGCCTATTTATTTGACTTTTGTGTATGCTAAATGTGATAGAGTTGCTAGATACGATTTGTGGGGTAAGTTGCGTGAAATTGCGATTAGTATGGAGGGGTTACCCTGGCTTGTTAGTGGTGAATTTAACATTTTTTTGCATGATCACGAGAGGTTTGGTGGTACTTCTCATAGGTCTAATGAGATGTTAGATTTTGCTTATATGATTGCGGATTGTGAGTTATTTGATGCGGGGTGTGAGGGGCATATCTTTACGTGGGCTAGAGGTGGGCTTCAGGAGAGACTTGATAGGGCGTTGTATAATGAACACTGGGCTGATGTGTTTACTTCTTCTATTGTTACGCATTTATCTCGTGTTCGCTCTGATCATGCTCCTTTACTCATATCTTGTCAGTTTGTACCGCATGTGCCTCATTCTTCTTTCCTATTTCAAAGATATGTGGATACGTCACCATACTTTTTGCGGGTGGTCAAGGAAGCATGGGGGCATCCTCTTGTTGTTTTGGAATGAGAAGCTTGCGGACAAGTTGAATAGGGCCAGCGCATACTCAAGATTTGGAATCACCAGGACGTTTGGTAATGTTTTTGATCGGGTTAGGCGGGCGATGAGGCGGTTTCGATGGCTCAGTTTGTATATGATAGTGATCCGTCTCCCACTCATCGGGGTGAGCTACATCGTTGTGTGGTGAGTATGAGCTACGTTTGAAAATGGAGGAGGATTTTGGTGCCGAGAAGCTGCGATTAAGTGGGCGATCGAGGGGAGCGCAACACTAAGTTTTTCCACAGATTTGTTAAGCGAAGCGGTGTCGCTAGATCCACTCGATTGATGATGATGGGGTGACGATCACACAGGATTCCGAGATTCAGAAGTCGGCAGTTCAGTTCTTTCAGTCCTTATTGACTTGACTTGAGTCGACTCCCCTCGTCGATGCGTTCTTTCCCCGGCTTCCTGATTCCGTTGATCTTGATGGACTTTGTGCTATGCCGACGGCTCATGAGGTTCACGATGCGGTGTTTGGGATTGATCCGTCTAGCGTTTCGGGGCCTGATGGATTCTCATCTTTGTTCTTTCAGCACTGTTGGGATTTCGTCAGATCGGATGTTGAGGATGCGGTGGTTGACTTTTTCTCGGGTAATCCCATGCCGTCCACGTTCACGGCTACATCTATAGTTCTCATTCGAAGGTTTCTCACTCTCGAGAAGTGGGTGAGTTTGGTAGATTAGCACTGCGGCAACGTGGCGAATAAGATTATCTCTAAGATTATGAATGTGCGGTTGGTCTCGATTCTGCCTTTGATTGTGTCACCGAATCGAGTGGTTTCACACCCTTCGTGTCATCTCGGATAACATATTACTCGCAGAGGAGCTTATCCATGATATCGGCTAGCCACGGAGATTCCTAATGTGGTGATGAAGTTGGATATGGCTAAAGCTTATGATAGGTGCGATGGGATTTCTTGTATACATCTATGATTCACATGGGCTTCCCCGTTCGGTGGATTGATATGGTTGGCGGTTGTATTGAGCATGCGGCTTCTCCATTCTAGTTAATGGTATCCCTTCGGATATTTTCCCTCGACTCGAGGATCTGCGGCATGGGGATCCTCTATCTCTGCCTTGTTTGTTAAGCGGCGGAGTATTTATCCGGGGATTGGATTCCATTATTAGGCGACACCGGGATATGATTTATCGGATGCGGCGGGTTTTCCGGTGACTCATTTGGCCTATCTTGATGATGTTGTTATCTTCACTAGGGCGTCGGCGATGGCCTCGTCACGTTGAGGCACTTTCTACGAGCACTATTCGCTCTTACGGCGGTGTCGGTGTCGATGAAGTAGATTCTTTTTGGCCCCACGTTACATTGGCGATTGGGAGCACATGGTTCATGGTGACGAGGCTTTGTTCGCGATGACTTGCCGATGACTTATTTGGGTGTCCCTTTGTTTAAGGGGCGAATGACGAAAAGAGCTCTTCCTCCCGGTGATTCGAGAGGATGTTGGATAGAGTTCTTTGGGTGGTCGCATCGACATCTCTCCTTTGGTGGTAGGCTTGCTCTTATTCGAGCACGCGCTAATGGCCACCCCGTTGCATATTCTTCAGTCATGCGGCCGCCAAAGACGATTCTGCGGCGATTGGAGCGGATCATGGCTAGATTCTTCAGGGGATCCTATGCGGGACGAAGAAGACTCATTGGATCAGTTGTGATATTATCTGCCATCCTATTTCTGAGGGTGGGTTGGGGTTGCGCCGACTTTCAGTTACAAGTTGTGGTGGAGGTTACGCGAGGGCCATTCATTGTGGGCTCAATTCTTGATCAGCAAGTACTGTTACAATGGGCTTCGGTCTCCCTGTAGAGCCTTTGTAACACATAATCATAGTCATCAATGGAGGCGCTTGAGGCGGATCGGTATTCGAGCCCAAGAGCGGATTTTCTGGTCTATTGGCAGTGGTAGCTGTGTTAGTTTCTGGGATGATACATGGTTTGGGCATCGGCCGCTTGCGGATCATTGTTTGGATCAGCCGTTGGGTCATATGACGGTTGATTGGTTCATTCGCGATGGTATGTGGGATAGAGATAGATCAGATCAGGTCTTGGTCTCCCGGATGTGGGCTTCACGAGAGTCTCATTGATGATATATCCGGGTTCCAATTCTGCTGGGGTCTGAGGATATCATGCGGTGGATGTTTACCTCTCATGGTGGGTTCTCTATGTCTTCTCGCTGGGATTCTCTCCGGGGTAGAAATGCTCGGAACCTTCTCATGGTGCCATTTGGAGCGATGCTCTTATTCCTACTATCTCTATATTCCTTTGGCGTCTCCTTCGTAATCGTCTTCCCGTGGATATCAAGCTTCGGCACGTGGCACTTCCCTTGCCTCACGTTCTGTTTGTTGCTTGAATAATCCACATTCATCTCCTCGGTCGAATCTATCCCTCACCTCTTTTTGATGAATGATCTTTGTTCGGTCCGTGTGGAATCACTTTCTTCCTTGGTTTGACACTACACTTCCACACACCACCGATATGATATTGTTTCTTTCATTTTGGAGGAATCGCACACACGGATCACACACGAGGCACTTGAGTCTCTTGGTTCCCTGCTTGATTTTATGGTTTGTGCGGACGGAAAGGAATAGTGTCAAAGCATCGACACCTTCCTTTCTCGGCATCTCACATTATTTGGCGGTGGAACGGTATCTCTGGATTCTTGTTTCGGTCGGCGTCTGAACCCATCAGTTATTGTCTGGATGCTTCCCTCTTGTTGGCTTTTTGCGGGAGTGCTCCACCACAGTTCCACGCAGGTCGAGGATTGTGATTTGGCGAGCCCCTCGGTCTCCTCGGATCAAGTTTGAACACGGATGGTTCGTTTGATCGGGACACATTGATTCTTTGGCGGAGGGGATTGATTCGAGATCATTGAGGCGGACTTATGTTGGCTTTTCATTGTTCTCTCCAGGCGGTGTCTAGCTTTCATGCCGAGCTTCTAAGCGGAGATGGGGCTGCGGCATGCCCGTCTTTTTTCTCTTGATTTGGATCGAGTTGGATGCGGCGGTGGTCACCACAATCACTTCCGGTGGCCTTGGCTCTTGGCGGGTTCAAGACACCCTTCGATTCGCATTCGAGAACATGATGAGGACCTTCGATGTTCGATTTCCCATATACACAGAGAGGGAATCGACCACCATCACCTTGCGAGTTGGGAGGCTGCGCCCTTGTAGCCACATTGTTGATGAGGGCACGGCTTCTCACCACCTCCTAGCGCTCATTCGGATGGACCAAATTGGGATATCCGAGCTTAAGATTTTCATAGATCATTGGTTCTCCTTTTATTTTTAGATATCTCATTATGATAGTCTTTCTAGATATCGTAGTGATAAGTTATTTGTAGGTCCCAAGGGGTGTAAGTGTAAGGTTTAGAAGGGGGTTGAATAAACCTTGCAAATTTTCGATTTAGTCCTTTTAAATCTACTGAGTTCTACACAATGTGTCCTTGATGGACAAATCGAATTAGTCACTCGAAGAGAGTTAATCTCTTAACAGACTTTCTTTGAGCTTTAATAGAGTAACTCACTTTGTTGGCTATAATTTGACTCAACTGTGGTTTTGTTTTTATTGGAAGACTTAACACCCTTAAGTTTGATTAAGCGAGATTTTAGAGCTTGATTTAGTACTTATAAATTATCAAATGGATAGCAAATTTATCGTGAGATATAAGCGATTAAAAGTGCGAGAATTTAAATGTTGAAATGTAAATGACACAATATAGTTTTTATAGAGGTTCGAAGATGGGGTAATTCTTCTACTCCTCTCTTCTCAACTCCCCGGAGGAATCCATTAGGTAATGATCGGTTTACAAAGTGGTAACATCCGGATACAAGTCTTGATCACAACAGCCGACTTGATCCTTAGGGGACTCAATGCGGAGACGCCTTGATCACTCGGTTGGCTTCTCGTGCGACTCGGCTTCTTCACGGGGCGGTTGCCTTGCTACTACTGACTCACTTGCTCAAGCTCTTTGGATTTGATCACGAAGCCCTCCAAAAGCTTAAGACTTGGTTCAACCTTGAACCTTTCTACAATCCTTCCTGGAATGTAGACCCCTTGTTTTCGATATTTTCCTTCAACCGATTGAAGTTCTTCTTTCCTTCACGGGTAAGTGTTGGATTGATGTACTTGAGATGTAGGCTTGAGGGTTGAGAATGTTTCGATTTTCTAATAAGCTTGTTTATCTCACGTGTGTGTCATCTCGTTTCTCAAACAAACTCCTCGGCCTTTTATAGTGAACTTTCAAAAATTTGCCCGTTGAAGAGATAGGCTTATTTTTGAAAGTCACTTTGTAGTCGTTGGCTTGCGATTCTTGGAATTGCCATTTCCTCGTATGAATTGTTCTTTCACCTTTTTCGAGTTCGACACGGTGTAGTGCTTCCCATTGGTTCATCCCTTTTGCACGCGCGGGGTGAGCACTCGAGAAAGGTGGTATGGAGATATTACTTGTTTAAGTAAATCTCTTGATTTAAATCTGCGGTTCTTTTCGATTATCTCGACTTGATCGCATTTCCTTGCTTTCCCCCAGGTGACTTAGAGTCGACTTCAATCATGGATGACTCTTACATCACTTCAACTTGAGACTTGGCTTTTCTTGAGTTGACTTGACTGATGCTTCACTCACCGCATCTCACCGCTTCTTGATCGAGTTCTGTCTTTTCTTCTTTGCCATACTCGGTTGTCTCTCGTGATTTTCCTTCAAGTCTTGATTGTCTTCTTGCTTGTTAGGGCGTAGGCGACTTAACTCGGCTTGGTCACTCTAATTGTTACAATACATTTTACAACAAGAATTGGGGTGCCAACTTTCTATTCTAAGTTTTACATGGCATTCATCAAAATCTAAACAATAAAATTCCTAACAATTTCCCCCTTTTTGATGATGCCAAAACTTAAATCATTCAAAGATGCAATCGAAGAAAGATACATCTGAGATAGTGTATTGACATAGAATGTATGCGAGAATAGATCTATTTATTGATCATATCATTCATGTTCTTTTACACAACTCAACAAGGTGTATCGAGCACATATTTGTCTACACTGCGAAAATAAAGAATTCATAACTTTATTACGGAAGACTTACATTGTATTTATTTACATGATAAAATACACGAAGGGTTGGAAAAGAACACTTCATCTCCTTCATTGTCTCTTCTTTTTCATCTTGATCGATCATCTTCTCTTCTTCTTCTTTCTTCTCGTCATCACCGCTGCATCCTTTTTTCTTCTCATATGCCTTCCTGGCAGCCTTCTCATCTCTTCTTAGTCTTTCTCTGTCTCTCCTCCCATAGCCGAGTTTGTCTTTTGTTCTCTTCTTCTATTCTTTTTGCATACTCGGCGTTAGTTTTTGCCACTTTCAAATTTGCCACTTGGTCAAGCCCGGCCCAAAATTGATAGATCCCTCCTTTCTTTCCCGGATCTCGTATTCAATATTCTTGGGCGGAGGCCTGGGTCCGAAAACTTCTTCCTCCACTCTTGCTTTTTCCCTACCTCACGGGTGTATCTTTATCTTTGGGTCTTCTTTCTTTCGGTGAGTGCCAGGGAGTGACCAGTGAGTATTTCTGGTTGTCTGTCATGTCTGTCGCTTCTTCACATAATGTGAGACCCTTTTCCCGATCTGGATCCCAAGCTTGAGCCATAGACATATTTGCAAAGTATCCCTCGACTCGGCGTTTTAAATTCATCGGTGATCGTGGCTCATCGATATACGAGATGGCATAGGTGTCTCTGTCTCTTTGGAATGCCTCCGTGTTCTTTCAAGATGTTCATCACCCTGGCATCCATTCTTCCTTCCACTTCCTTCATCCTGCTTCAATTGATTTTCTCTTCTCGGCCATAGATACTGAGTGTTGGAGTGGCGAGTCACCGGAGTTCTTTGCTTATAATGTCACCATTGTGAGGACCTTGTTGGGGTTTGTGCAATCATCAATGTCACATCTGTTGATCCTTCCCCCTCAACATGTTTTCCTTTCTTCTTGTTTCAAGGCTTCCTCACCGATTTTCCCGACTCAATGCTTTCTCCTTTCTTTTCGGCTTGATTTTCTTTGCTTTAAGGTATTCCTCTTCCCCTTTTTGGCATCATCAAAGGATAGAGAACCCCACGGAACATCTTTGGCAAGCATGAAGTCGAGTCTTCGATGGTTGAGTTACGCTTCAAGTCGATCGTTGTATGCGGCCGAATTCGGATCGAGTAGCGTTGGATTGCACTTTCATCGCCCCAGTGTTGACTCCCAGTACATTCCTCGGCCTCGATTGCATCGCCAGCGTCATTAGCCTTCAGAGCGATTGTCACCTCACCGGTGAGCAGTCTCAATCGTCTGCGAGCTTCGTTGATGGCAACTTCTTTGTTCTTCTTGTGTTTGAGTTTTCTCTACTTCGCCTCCTACATTCTTCGTGGAGTCATCTGCGCACATCCTCCGACCTTGCTTTGCGATTGAGGGAGTTTCCCCGGGCGCACTAGGCCGAGTGACTTGGAATGGGGTCACTCGTCTCAAGCTCCCGGTGTTTCGATTGATTTCTCGGTAGTTGGGACGGTGGTAGCACACCTTCAATAGGGGTTGGCTCGACCGGTGTCCCCACTATCCCGCTTTCATCGCCACCTCCCTTATCGCTTGCCTTCTTCCGAGTGAGTGGGGAAGTGGTAAAGCGGCAACAACGATGGCTATTTGTGAACCACTCCCATTTGGTCGATTTCAATTTGTTCGGAGGACTCTCCTGGTCCCTCCATTAGTCTTTGCTCGTGAAGGATTCTTGATTCGTGCAATGCTTTGCTGTTTGCAACTCTTACGTGGGCGGCGACATTCTGCAGTTCTTCGTCACCATCGGAGAAGACATCAAGGAGAGGATGTGTGTGTTACGTGGTGCCGGGAGATAGGGCGGATGCTTGCCTTCTCTCGTGCTTCGGCTTCTTGACTTGCTTTTCTCTCTCCTTGTCCTTGTATATCTCTGCGGGATGTCTGTGCGATTGTCTTAATCCGTGAGCCGGGAGCACAATGTTAATCCATGGAAATTTAGCGATTCCTCCTCTTCTTCTATGAACTCGGGCCGTTGGAACTGTTCCTCGACTTGCTCAACTTCCATTTCCTCCACTCACGCAGACGATTTTGGATGTCCGGGTAAGGTGGGGATAGGATCATCACATCACTATCCGCTTTCACTGGTAGGTTCTTCTTGTGCTTGTGTGTGAGCTACAATTGTGTCTCCGGGTTGCCTCTGCTGATCGCCTTCAAGAGACTTGGGCTGTTTCATCTACTACATCCGGAGACTCTACTTCTTGATAGTCTCCGGTATTTGTGCTTAGTAGTAATCGACTCAAATGTTTCTCTGTTCGGATTGCTTTACAAGTCTTTTTCGTCTCTTAGTTTGTACAGGAGGAATTTCTCGTTCGAGACAGTGTCCTCTGAGTCTTGGGCGGCTGGGGCCGTGCGGGTGTTTGTTTCGAGGAGCTGGCCGTCTTGGCTTCTCGGTTCTCCTCTTTTTGATGATTGGAGAAGGTATTTGTGAGTCCTTCTCGACCGCTGCAGGGGCGGGTACTACCTGCAGGGGCGGTGTGACTCTGCTGCGGGCGGTGCATGTTTGTTTTCTTTCTTTGCAGGGCGTGATCTTCTCTTAGCACTGCAGGCGGCTTTCTTCTTCTTGGCTGGAGAGGAAGCGATTGTATCTTCGGTCACCGATTCCCCCTCACTGTGTGTCGGCTCTCTTAGCGTAAGCTCGCTTCGAGCGCCCGAGAGGTTAGCTCAACATCCTCTTGTTAACATGGAATGCTTTCCCATGTCTAAGAGGGACTCCTTTCACCTCCAATAGCCGGCCAATCACTAGGCCATATCTAAGGGATCCTCCAAATGACCCATCTTCTTTGAAGGACTTGTTCCCCACGTTAAGCGAGTCTGCTGTAGATAAACTCAGCCCATTTTATCTTCTTTTCCTCGATGATTGCAGCCCATCACAATCGAGCTTTGCCTTTGTGATTGGTCAAAGCTGCCAAATTTGATGTCGATACACTTGGCAACTATGTCCAACAATTTGTGATAATCCTCCTTCAGCAGATCTCTTGTTTTGCTTTGTGTATATTATTTTGTCGGAACGTCGGACTTGGCTATTTCTTTCCATGTGTCAGCCAAGTTTACATCACCTCTTTAATCTCGGATGCTCCTTCCTGCTGGTAGTGAGCAATATTCAGCCAAATCCTTGGCGTGATAGTCACCGCTTCCCATGAACAGATGACTTGATTCCTTCATCGTGAATCTCGGCATTCACGTAGAATTGTCGACTTCCTCCACGTAGGTCATCGGATATTCTAGTGTTAGAAACGGTTTTAGCCCGGACGTTTCCAACTTCTCAGCGATTTTCTTTACCAGGGTGTCGTCGGACCCCTGCTTCACCATTCCGTCGAAATCCACGGTCGAACCGGTTTGGATTTGTTTTCCCAACTTGGTAAAGTCATAAGTTGGTGCCATTTCTCGGGAATAATTTCAAGGAAAAACTCGAGAAATTGATTTGAAGGTTGATAGGGTTTCGAGTATTTTGCCTTTGCCTTTTGAGAGAATGAGATGAACAGTTTTTAGAAGTGTGAGAGAGAAACGAACGAAAATGGTTTAAATATGGTTTGTGAAAGGACGTGCAAGCGGTTTTTGAATTGTGATCGAAATCAACGGCTTGGATTTCGCACGCATATTGAAGCGATTCATGTCTCGTATTTAATGCGGCAGATTTATATCCAATCATAGGCTTGGTGTGCGGCTTTATATGTCTGTACACATCATCATTATCTTTGACGTGTTCCTTAAAACATTCCCATTTCGATCCAAGACGATGCGTTTTTGTCCCATTGCTCATAAGTTATTCAAACATCCCTTAGGTGATTTAACTCTACTTCTCACGATTCTCTTAGTGACTCGGCTATCACCGTGACTTGGTGTAAGTGACTTTCCGATACAACTAATTTCTTGGTGATTTTTGTTTTTTTTCTTTTTCACTTCCTTTTCGTTCCATTTCTTTTCTTTGATTCTTCGTGTCTCATTTCATTTCAATTAGCCCCAACTCATGCTTGAGTTCTTCAAATCTTGACTCACATAGTGATTTTGTGAAGATGTCGGCTAGTTGTTTATCGGTTGAGATATATTCCAGGATGATGTCCTTCTTTTCAACATGATCTCTTATGAAGTGATATCGACATCAATATGTTTTGTTCTTGAGTGCAACACGAGATTTTGAGTGATTGCAATTGCACTTGTGTTATCACACATGATTGGAATTTCTTTTTCTTCAATTTCATAGTCTCTCTTTGTCTCATCCATAGGACTTGGGCTGCAAATTTGCCAGCCTATGTATTCGCCTCAATTTGTAGAGGTGGCTATTGAGTTTTGCTTCTTGCTAAACCAGGAAATTAGTCTGTTTCCTAGCATTTAACATGTGCACGAGTACTCTTCCTGTCCACTCTGCATCCAAAGATAGTCAGTCTGAATAGCCAATTAGCTTGAATCCACCTTCCTTTGGATACCATAGGCCTACTTCTTGGCTTCCTTTTAAGTATCTCAATATTCTCTTAGCGTTTGTCATATGGCTCTCTTTTGGAGCAGATTGAAATCTTGCACATACACCTACAAAGAAAGGTGATGTCCGCCTGCTTTTGTGAGATAGAGCAATGATCCATAAGTGCTCAGATCTTGTTTGATCTACTGAGGCTTGCCATCCGCATCCATGTCCATTTTGATGATGTGTTCATTGGTATTTTTACGAAGACTTCTCCTCCATACCAAACTTCTTCATTAAATCTCCGGTGTATTTTGTTTGACTTATGAAGGTTCCATCCTTCAATTGTTTCACTTGAAGTCCAGGAAGAATGTCGGCTCTCCCATCATGCTCATTTCGAATTTACTTTGCATGAGGTTTGAAAAATTTTCACACGACTCTTTTTGTTAGTGGATCCAAAATGATGTCATCCACATATATTTGAACAAGCAATATACCCTTCTTGTCTTGAATTAAAAAAAGTGTTCTATCTACTTTTCCTTTTGTGAATCCATTTTCGGTTAGGAATTGTGACGGGTATCATACCATGCTCTGGGTGCTGTTTCAATCCATACAGGGCTTTCTTGAGTTTGTATACCTTATCTCCAAGAGTCTTCTCGCTCAAATCCTGGAGGTTGTTCAACATACACTTCTTCTTCCAATAAGCCATTTAGAAATGCACTCTTTACATCCATCGATATACAATGAAATTCTTGTGAGTCGCATAGGCAAAAACATCCTTATAGCTTCCAATCTTGCTACGAGGGCAAATGTTTCATCAAAATCTATCCCTTCTTCTTGGCAATATCCTTTGGCCACTAGTCTTGCTTTGTTTCTTACCACGTAGACCTTCCTCGTTCATCTTATTTACAACACCCATTTGGTTCCAATGACATTTTGATGTATGGGTCTTTGCACTAATTCCCATACTTTATTTCTCTCAAACTGATTCAGCTTTTCTTGCATAGCCTGAATCCAATGTGTGTCATCCAATGCTTGTGACACATCTTTGGGCTCAATTTGTGAGATGAAGCATGTGAACATGGCTTCTTGTTGAGTTCTAGATCTTGTCTTGACACCTTCTCTTATATCTCCAATGACAAGTTCTGGTGGATGGTCTCTCGGCCATCTTACATCGGGTTGGAGTAAGTTAGCTAGGTTCGATCGACTTACTTTTGTGTTCTTTGTGGTCACTCTCTCGTAGTCACTTAGCCGCAAATTTTCCAAATTGTTTTTGAGATTCACTATCTCATCTTCTTCACGAATTGACAATTCCGACTTCAAACTTCAAAGATAGGGACTCTTCTCATGCGGTTGGATAATTGAAATTATCACCGACTCTTCAATATCTTCTCCATTTATATTTGGCTCATCAAATACCACATGAATGGATTCTTCGCAACCATAGTCCTTTTGTTGAGTATTCTCAGAGGCTTTGCTTTCAAATTGAGTATCCTAAGAATATACCTTCATCGACTTTAGCATCAAAAGCCTTTAGATTGTCTTTGCCATTGTTGTGAATGAAGCATTTACATCCAAATATTCTCAAATATGAAACATTTGGTTTTCTTCCCGTCCGGATCTCATAGGAGTCTTTGTCACCGTCTATTTATCATACATCCTGTTTCGAGTGTAGCAGTGTGTTGATTGCTTGACCCAAAATCTTTTTGGTAACTCGCTTGACTAACATGGTCCTTCTTTGCTTCTTTGAGGGTTCTATTTCTTCTTTCGCAACTCCATTCTCACAGGAGTCCTTGCTGGCACGATAGTTCATGACCAATACCATTCTCAATATAATACTTGAGTTATTATTCCATTGACAAACTCGATTCCTCTGTCTGATCTTATTTTGATAATGGTTTGACTTTTCTCGTTTTGAATCCTCTTCATCACCGTGGTAGTTTTTGTAGAGTTTCTTTCTTCTTACACATGAAAATTGTCCATGTATATCTTGAGTAGTCATCTACTACCACCAAGGTGTATTTCTTTCCACTTTTGGCGGGTTCCATCACCAAATAGATCCATATGAAGCGGTGCAATATTCTTGTTGAGGATGGGCATGTCTTTTCTTTAAATGACGACTTGATTTGTTTTCCTTCCCGACATGCATCACATATACTCTCATTCTTGTATCTTGGAGTCGAAAGTCCTTCCACAAGATGACTTCTTGCAAGTTTGTTGATCGTTTTGAAATTGGATGACTCGGCTTTTTGTGCCACGGCCAACTTGATTGTGTGTCTTTGCAAAAGAGACAGTCTTTGGGTGTTGCGGTTGACCAATCCACTACATACATATTTTTCTCGTCTACATCCTTGCGGACCACTTCATTTGATTCAATATCCTTGATTTGGCATATGCCCATGTTGAATCCAACATTGTAGCCCTTGTCACAAAGTTGATGATGCTTAGTAAATTGAAGTTTAGTCCTTCAACATATGCAACATTTGTGATCTCTAATCCATTCCTCTTGATGGATCCAATGCCTTTTATTTCACCGGAGCTTCATTTCCTCCAAATATGACTTTTGCTCCTTTGACTTCCTTGAATTTTGACAGATTTCTCTTATTTCTGTCATATGTCCGGAATAGCCACTATCCATGTACCAGGTTCCTTGGCACTTTCACTTCTTCGATCCTGCGCAATCAAGGAAATTAAGTTTTAGGTACCCATGCTTGTCCAGGTCACGAGGGGTTAAATTATAAGATGATCCAACCAACCTATAGCCAAATGATTTGACTCTAAGAGGTTGCCATCTATCGATGCCATAATCATAATTAATCCTGGCAAATTGCTTGGGGAGTCTAGATTCATACAAATTGTCTCTTTTGTCTCAGTATGCTGCATATGTGTTTTAGCAATTGCCTTTCTTGGGTAGTTGTGGTGTTTTTGAGTGTAATGTCTAGGTGCATATGTGTCTTTGATGAAAGCTCTTATGCTTTTGGAATGGCCTTTCTTTGAGTTCTAGGCCTTTGCCATTTGGGCTTATATTCCATAAGTCTGTCTTTGATAGTTCACATTATTCCAATCACTTGGCTTGGATATTTTCTACCATTCCCATCATATGTATTTCTTTTATGGGTTTTCTGGGATTTTAGGTAGCTCTCGCTTCTTCTTTACTGAGTATTTTCTGTTTGGAGTCTCTGTTGAGGACTCGGGTGAATCTCTTCTCGCTTGTCCTTTCAAAGACACTCAATCGGCCGTTTTCCTTTTCCTTTATAACCAAGGCGGTTTGCTTATTATTGTGCTTTGGGTGAATGCGTGTGCAATATTTAGAGTTTTGGATTTTTCGGACTCTTCATGACTTGAAGATCCTTTTTCCAAAATTACTCTTGAGGTTTGACATGGCACGAGAGGAATTAAATCCTAAGCTGTCTTGTCTCCACATTCTCTTTGACTCATAATAAGATCATCCAATGATTTAGATGCCTTAGTGAATGAGGCAATAACATTCTTGAGGTCATTCTCCTCTTTTCTATAGCAGCAATTTCTGCTATTAATTTAGCATTTTCAAATTTTTTAAACTTTTATTCTCTTGACTATTTGACTTAGAGTACTCGGCTCCTTAGTCGACTTTGAGTTTTGACTTTTGAGTAGGTTTGTTTTCCTCATTCAATAGTGTGTGTGAGGATTTAATGTGCTCAAAGTCTTTCATCATTTTGCCTAATGAATCATAAAGATCGGTGGGTGATGAAGTGTGTGTGTCACGATCACTATCACTAGTGTATGCGAGTTTGTTGAGTTAGATTGTACCTCATCTTCTTGATCTTGTTCTTTGGCCATCAAGCGGATCGGGGCTTCTTCTTCGTGAGTCACTTGAGTAGTCGGCTTCACTTTGCTCTCCCGAGTCACCGTGTCTCTCTTGACTTGGTTGTCTCGGCGAGTCTCTGCGACCATCATTGCCTTTTTCTTTTCTTGTCTTCTTTCTCTCAAGACCTTTCTTTCTTCTTCATCCTCCTGTGCTTGTTGACTACAGGATATGAGCGATCAATGGCATAGTGACACAGTTGTCTACATTTCCAACATAGATATTCACTTTTTGATCGACTCTTTCCATTCTTGAGTTGTCACCCTTTGGTACTCAACTTTTTGATGATCTGTTCTCTTGGTTGGCATGTCTTCCCTTGATTTGGAGAGGGAGTGAGTGTCTTCTTACGGAAGATTCACCCTTTCCTCTCTTGTAGTTCTTATTGAAGAACTTGTTGAACCTTTTAACCATCGGGGCTATTTCTTCGGGTCAATGACTTCTTTGACCTCGACTCTCTTCCCATCTTTAACAATTAGAGCAAAATGTTTTGGGTGCAAATTGTCTCTTCCTGGTCTTTTCGTCTCGGCTCAAACTCATAGGCCTTGAGGTCCGAGAATAACTCATGGTTGGATGTCTTTGATAGGTCCATGGAATGTCTCGAGTGCCATGACCTTCATTTCCCATTCAATTTGGAAGACTTTTTAGGATTTTCATACACATTTCCTTCTGTGTATATTCCTTTCCAAGTGCGAGATAGCTCATTTGTGATTTCGTGAATCGAGCATCCAGTTGATCCAGGTTTTCTCCTGAGATCATTTTGAAGTTCTCAAATTTTTGTCTGACCACACGACAATTTGTTTTCTTTGATTTGCTCTTCGAGCCTTCACAAATCGGTGTTAGTTTGTCCCATTTCCTTAGCCGTTTTGCAAGATTTCACTTTATTGAACATGGCTTTGTCCAAGGTTTTGTAGAGAATGTCCTTGGCTACATTGTCCAGGTTGTATCTTTTTCTCATCATTTTGTCCACTCGGTTCTTGGTTTTTCAACCATGACCGTCCGGGAGCTGCATCTTCTTCTCCTTCACCGCAACTCTTCGTGCAATTTGTGTTCACCTTTAATATTTGCGAGAGGCCCATCTTCTATCACTATCCACATCTCATCATGTAATCTTTGATAGATGAGCACTGCATACGAGTTTTCCAATCATCAAATTCTTCAATAGTGAACATAGGAATGCGTGTTAGATTTGCTTCCATGATAATAACTTTTAATGATAGAAAAGAGTTTTGAAAACTTAAGTACTAAAGCGGACTTTGAAAAGTTTGGAGATCTAGTTCAAGAACTGCAACGGTGCGGAGGGTTCAATGAACCAACCGCTCCGATACCACTTGTAGGTCCCAAGAGGGTGTAAGTGTAAGGTTTAGAAGGGGTTGAATAAACCTTACCAAATTTTCGATTTAGTCCTTTTAAATCTCTGAGAGTTCTACACAAATTGTGTCCTTGATGGACCGATCGAATTAGTCACTCAAGTAGAGTTAATCTCTTAACGATTTCTGTTTGAAATTTTGTTAATAGAGTAACTCAAATTTGTTGGCTATAATTTGACTCAACGTGTGGTTTTGTTTTTTGGAAGACTTAACACCCTTAAGTTTGATTAAGCGAGATTTTAGAGCTTGATTTAGTACTTATAAATTATCAAATGGATAGCAAATTTATCGTGAGATATAAGCGGAGTTAAAAGTGCGAGAATTTAAATCTTTGAAATGTAAATGACACAATATAGTTTTTATAGAGGTTCGAAGATGGGGTAATTCTTCTACTCCTCTCTTCTCCAACTCCTGGAGGAATCCACTAGGTAATGATCGGTTTACAAAGTGGTAATGTCCAGGATACAAGTCTTGATCACAACAAATTCGACTTGATCCTTAGGGACTCGATGAGACGCCTTGATCACTCGGTTGGCTTCTCGTGCGACTCGGCTTCTTCACAGGGGCACCGCCTTTGCTACTACTGACTCACTTGCTCAAGCTCTTTGGATTTGATCACGAAGCCCTCCAAAAGCTTAAGACTTGTTCAACCTTGAACCTTTCTACAATCCTTCCTGGAATGTAGACCCCTTGTTTTCGATATTTTCCTCTTCAACTGATTGAAGTTCTTCTTTCCTTCACGGGTAAGTGTTGGATTGATGTACTTGAGATGTAGGCTTGAGGTTGAGAATGTTTCATTTTTCTAATAAGCTTGTTTATCTCACGTGTGTGTCATCTCGTTTCTCAAACAAACTCCTCGGCCTTTTATAGTGAACTTTCAAAAATTTGCCCGTTGAAGAGATAGGCTTATTTTTGAAAGTCACTTTGCGATCGTTGGCTTGCGCTTCTTGGAATTGCCATTTCCTCGTATGAATTGTTCTTTCACCTTTTCGTAGTTCGACACGGTGTATTACTTCCCATTGGTTCATCCCTTTTGCACGCTTCCGGGGTGAGCACTCAGAAAAGGTGGTATGGAGATATTACTTGTTTAAGTAAATCTCTTGATTTAAATAACGCGGTTCTTTTCTGATTATCTCGACTTGATTGCATTTCCTTGCTTTCCCAGGTGACTTAGAGTCGACTTCCAATCATTGGATGACTCTTGTCACTTCAACTTGAGACTTGGATTTTCTTGAGTTGACTTGGCCCGATGCTTCACTCACCGCATCTCACCGCTTCTTCGAGTTCTGTCTGCTCTTCTTTGCCACACTCGTTGTCTCTCAAATGAGTTTTCCTTCAAGTCTTGATTGTCTTCTTGCTTGTTAGGGCGTAGGCCGACTTAACTCGGCCTTGCCGACTCTAATTGTTACAATACATTTTACAACAAGAATTGGGGTGCCAACTTTCTATTCTAAGTTTTACATGGCATTCATCAAAATCTAAACAATAAAATTCCTAACATTATTTGTTCTTTGATTTTCTCCCGCCTTGACGGGCATGACAGTGTATGACATTTTGATTATTTGATATACAGGTAGGGGATCACGCCTCAATCCCCCACCCCCCGGGGTGTTACTTTGTTAAAAAAAAAAATCAGTCACAATTATAAAAAGAAAGATATATGCACATGTGGAAAGAGACACGAGGCGTACCACAATTATGGTTTAAAAAACAATTGTTGGGTTTTCAAGGTCGAATCACAGAATCATGTCAGTCAAACCCAAAAATTACTGTAAGTTAGAAGACAAAACGTAATCAGGGGCACCAAACCTTTATATACGGTAAATTGATACCAAATCTCCGATTCCACTTGAAATTTGACTTTTTCAATTCCTCTTGAATGTTATTTTACCCTCATATATTTTTGATTATTTCACTTTACTCCCCATATTTTTATTTTGTCTCACTCTACCTACTTTACTCTTTTACTATTGTTGCCTCACTTTACCCCCTTACGTTCCTTTACGTTCTCGTTTCGTCACACTTTACCTCGTACTCTCATTCTAAAATAAGCATACTTTTTGTTTTTAGACAATTTCAATAACTTAATATTAAAATCATTCAAAATTTATTTTATTCAAATTGAATGAATGCTTTTTTTTATCAACATAGTTCCTACTAAATTTATATTTTATGTTATTTACAATTAGATATACATTTTATTTATAAATTATTTGCTCAACTTAAATAGTATTAAAAATATATTTCCTAGTCAATATTTTTTATTTACATAAATATTAATAATGTATTTTTCATTATTACTTGAATTGTCATTGTATCAATAATTTCTTTTTTCTAGTAATAATATTAGTGATTTCACTTTTTTTTAAACCAATACATTTTTTAGGTCATGTCAAGGTACATGTCCATTTTTATGTAAATAACATTTGGATGCCAAAAAATGCTATATTTAAAAAAATTAAAATTATACTTAAGATTTTAAATTGAAGACTTCAAATTCAATTTATGTGTTTGTTAAAATATTAAATACTTTCAACGTGGATCAAAATCTACATTATATCCTTGAAAATAAGAAAAAAAACATATTTTTTCTTAAAAAAATAAAACAATAAATAGAAAATCATGATTTATCATTTGACACAGTCACTATAATAATATAGTGTCAAAAAAATCAGCCACAATTATAAAAGTAAAGATATATGCACAAGTGGAAAGAGACACGAGGCGTACCACAATTATGGTTTAAAAAACAATTGTTTGGATTTCAAGGTCGAATCACAGAATCATGTCAGTCAAACCCAAAAATTACTGTAAGTTAGAAGACAAAACGTAATCAGGGGCACCAAACCTTTATATACGGTAAATTGATACCAAATCTCCGATTCCACTTGAAATTTGACTTTTTCAATTCCTCTTGAATGTTATTTTACCCTCATATATTTTTGATTATTTCACTTTACTCCCCATATTTTTATTTTGTCTCACTCTACCTACTTTACTCTTTTACTATTGTTGCCTCACTTTACCCCCTTACGTTCCTTTACGTTCTCGTTTCGTCACACTTTACCTCGTACTCTCATTCTAAAATAAGCATACTTTTTGTTTTTAGACAATTTCAATAACTTAATATTAAAATCATTCAAAATTTATTTTATTCAAATTGAATGAATGCTTTTTTTATCAACATAGTTCCTACTAAATATATATTTTATGTTATTTACAATTAGATATACATTTTACTTATAAATTATTTGCTCAACTTAAATAGTTTTAAAAATATATTTATTAGTCAATATTTTTTATTTACATAAATATTAATAATGTATTTTTCATTATTACTTGAATTGTCATTGTATCAATAATTTCTTTTTTCTAGTAATAATATTAGTGATTTCACTTTTTTTAAACCAATACATTTTTTAGGTCATGTCAAGGTACATGTCCATTTTTATGTAAATAACATTTGGATGCCAAAAATGCAATATTTAAAAAATTAAAATTATACTTAAGATTTTAAATTGAAGACTTCAAATTCAATTTATGTGTTTGTTAAAATATTAAATACTTTCAACGTGGATCAAAATCTACATTATATCCTTGAAAATAAAAAAAACATATTTTTTCTTAAAAAAATAAAACAATAAATAGAAAATCATGATTTATCATTTGACACAGTCACTATAATAATATAGTGTCAAAAAAATCAGCCACAATTATACAAATAAAGATATATGCACAAGTGGAAAGAGACACGAGGCGTACCACAATTATGGTTTAAAAAACAATTGTTTGGATTTCAAGGTCGAATCACAGAATCATGTCAGTCAAACCCAAAAATTACTGTAAGTTAGAAGACAAAAGGTAATCAGGGGCACCAAACCTTTATATACAGTAAATTGATATCAAAACTCCAATTCCACTTGAAATTTGACTTCTTCAATTCCTCTTGAATGTTATTTTACCCTCATATATTTTTGATTATTTTACTTTACTCCCGATATTTTTATTTTATCTCACTTTACCTATTTTACTCTTTTACTCTTGTTGTCTCACTTTACCCCCTTACATCCCTTTACGTTCTCGTTTCATCACACTTTACCTCGTACTCTCATTCTAAAATAAGCATACTTTTGTATTTTAGACAATTTCAATAACTTTATATTAAAATCATTCAAAATTTATTTTATTCTAATTGAATGAATGCTTTTTTTATCAACATAGTTCCTACTAAATTTATATTTTATGTTATTTACAATTAGATATACATTTTATTTATAAATTATTTGCTCAACTTAAATAGTATTAAAAATATATTTCCTAGTCAATATTTTTTATTTACATAAATATTAATAATGTATTTTTCATTATTACTTGAATTGTCATTGTATCAATAATTTCTTTTTTCTAGTAATAATATTAGTGATTTCACTATTTTTTAAACCAATGCATTTTTTAGGCCATGTCATCGTACATGTCCATTTTTATGTAAATAACATTTGGATGCTAAAAAATGTTATATCTAAAAAAATTAAAATTATACTTAAGATTTTAAATTGAAGATTTCAAATTCAATTTTTGTGTTTGTTCAAATATTAAATACTTTCAACGTGGATCAAAATTTGCATTATATTCTTGAAAATAAAAAAAAAACATGTTTTTTTTTAAAAAATAAAATAATAAATAGAAAACCATGATCTATCACTCGACACACTTGCTATAATAATATAGTGTCAAAAAAATCAGTCACAATTATAAAAAGAAAGATACATGCACAAGAGGAAAGAGACACGAGGCGTACCACAATTAGGGTTTAAAAAATAATTGTTGGGTTTTCAAAGTCGAATCACAGAATCATGGCAATCAAACCCAAATATTAAGTTAGAAGACAAAGGGTAATCAGAGGCACCAAACCTTTATATACGGTAAATTGATACCAAATCTTCCATTCCACTTGAAATTTGGCTTTTTCAATTCCTCTTGAATGTTATTTTACCCTCATATATTTTTGATTATTTCACTTTACTCCCTATATTTTTATTTTGTCTCACTTTACCTACTTTACTCTTTTAATTTTGTTGTCTCACTTTACCCCCTTATGTCCCTTTACTTCTCATTTTGTCACACTTTACCTCGTACTTAATTCTAAAATAAGCATACTTTTGTATTTTAGACAATTTCAATAACTTAATATTAAAATCATTCAAAATTTGTTTTATTCAAATTGAATGAATGCTTTTTTTTTATCAACATAGTTCCTGCTAAATTTATATTTTATGTTATTTATAATTAGATATACATTTTACTTATAAATTATTTGCTCAACTTGAATAGTATTAAAAATATATTTATTAGTCAATATTTTTTATTTATATAAATATTAATAATGTATTTTTCATTATTACTTGAATTGTCAATGTATCAATAATTTCTTTTTTCTAGTAACAATATTAGTGATTTCACTTTTTTTTTTAAACCAATGCATTTTTTAGGTCATGTCAAGGTACATGTCCATTTTTATGTAAATAACATTTGGATGCCATAAAATGTTATATTTAAAAAAATTAAAATTATACTTAGGATTTTATTGAAGATTTCAAATTCAATTTATGTGTTTGGTCAAATATTAAATACTTTCAACGTGGATCAAAATCTGCATTATATCCTTGAAAATAAAAAAGGAAGTTTTTCTTAAAAAAATAAAACAATAAATAAAATATCATGCTATATCATTCGACATGGTCATTATAATAATATAGTGTCAAAAAAATCAGGCACAATTATAAAAAGAAAGATACATGCACAAGAGGAAAGAGACACAAGGCATACCACAATTAGGGTTTAAAAAACAATTGTTGGGTTTTCAAAGTCGAATCACAGAATCATGGCAGTCAAACCCAAAAATTATTGAAAGTTAGAAGACAAAAGGTAATCATGGGCACCAAATCTTTATATACGGTAGATTGTTACCAAATATCCTATTCCACTTGAAATTTGACTTCTTGAATTCCTCTTGAATGTTATTTTACCCTCATATATTTTTTATTATTTCACTTTACACCCTATATTTTTATTTTGTCTCACTTTACCTCGTTGTCTCACTTTACCCCCTTACGTTCTCGTTTCATCTCACTTTACCTCATATTTGGAACTGTCAAAACGGTTCAGGCCTGTCGGGCCATTAAAGAATCAGACAATCACAACAGTCAAACCCGAAAATTACTGTAATTTAGAAGACAAAAGGTAACCAGGGGGCACCAAACCTTTATATGCACAAGGTGAATTGATACCAAATCTCCTATTCCACTTGAAATTTGACTTCTTCAATTTCTCGTGAATATTATTTTTTCCTCATATATTTTTTATTATTTCACTTTACTCCCTATATTTTTATTTTGTCTCACTTTACTCTTTTACTCTCATTGACTTTACCCCCTTACGTCCCCTTACATTCACGTTTCGTCTCACTTTACCTCATACTTAGAACTGTCAAAACGGGTCAGGCCAGTCGGGCTGGCCCACCCCACCCCGCCTAAGATAAGGGGATGGATTAAATGTTTAGTGGCCCGCCAAGAGGTGGGCCTAAATGGACTAGCAAAGAATCAGAGAATCACGACAGTCAAACCCGAAAATTACTGTAAGTTAGAAGACAAAAGGTAATCAGGGGAACCAAATCTTTATATACACAGGGTAAATTGATACCAAATCTCCTATTCCACTTTAAATTTGACTTCCTCAATTCCTCGTAAATGTTATTTTACCATCATATATTTTTGATTATTTCACCTTACTCCCTATATTTTTATTTTGTCTCAATTTACCTACTTTACTCTTTTACTCTCGTTGTCTCACTTTACCCCTTTACGCCTCTCATTCTTTACGTTCGTTTTGTATTTTCCACCGCTTAAGTAATTTAATTTATGATTTTCAAAATTTAATCTCAAGTCTTGAACCAATGACACTAGATATTTATTTGGGTGATCATTTTTATGATTTTACGGATTTTCTTTTTTATAAACTTGTGATTTTCTGGATTTGATTTTCAATTCACGAGCACACGGTATTAGAATAGGGCTTGCTTAAGAAACGCTAGTTTTAGGTGGAAATTTTTATGATGAATTTCCCATTTTGAAAGGTTTGACTGCTCCACTTGTCCATTTTGTATGATGGGCTTTTGCCATTAAAGGATTAGCAAATTGGATCAAATTTTCCATTTAAGTATTGAAGCCGGAATTAATGTTCAAAGTATTATTTTTGAACCCCATTAAAAGTATTGGATAAATGGGTAGCTGCAGGTTTTTTTTGGAAAAGTTAATAATTTAGACATTTTAAATGGGCATAAATCTTCTTATCATAAAAAGGGATATGGGTTTTGCGTGTTAAAGACATTTAACTTCGATTAGATTTCTGTGGCCTGCTATTAATATAATAAATTGTTTGAGTTTCATTGATTTCTAAAATCAGGTTTGCTAATGGTCATCTAGCTTTTGTATTTCGTACTTGAGTAATTCAATTTTTACCAGACTTTTTCATAATGTATGTGGGATCAACATGCCAACTCCAAATACCTTATCTCAAGCAAGAGTCAAACAAATCTTTTTAGGAGAAATTCGACTCATTATTAATGATACAATCAAGCAACTCAAAGCAAGGATGCTTTAGTCCGCCCGATGTCATTGAAGTTGAAGAAGAATAAGACAATCCATATGCTCAAAAGAAAAGAAAGCGTACATCTAAAGCATGAGATGACTTTAAAATGCATTACTCTTCCGGATGGGTCAATGAAGGCTCTTTGTATACATTGTGGCCATAGGTTGAATGTTAACACGACAGGTTGTACGCCGCATTTTCTTTAGACACCTCAAAAGTTGTGTCTTTGAAGCAAATGAGGAGAAAGGACAAAAAAATATAAGTATCGGACAACGATTTCGATTCGAAAAGCTGCGCAATGCGGTCGCGTAATTTTAAATATGATCAAGCAAAGACCGGAGAGTTCTATCTCACATGATTATTGTTCATGAGTTGCCATTCATATTTTCGGAGTATGAGTTGTTTAACTTATTGATGAGGACTCGTTACTTTACATATTATTATCAAAAGGTGAGTCGTACCACGCGAAAAAAAAAAATGCATAGCTAGTTATAAAATTGAGAAGAAAAAGTTGGTGGCTTCATTAAAGGATGTGAAGAGGTCAATGTGATGACCGATTTATGGAAGTCTAATCAAAAATTTCTTATATGGTTGTCACCGTCACTATATTGACTTGTTGGGAATTTGCAAAAACGGAACTGAATTTTGCGAGTTGAACCACCCCACACCGGTGTTGTAATATGTGAGATGCTACATAAATGTTTGGTTGAATGGGGAATTGAAAATAAAATATGGACAGTTACTGTTGATAATGCAACATATAATGATGTAGCCATTTGAATGTTAAAGGAAAACCTCTCTTATAAAAATAATCTTCCTCTTGGTGGCAAATTGTTTCATGTCAGATGTTGTGCACATATATTGAATCTTTTGGTGCAAGATGGGCTATCCGAGATTCAAGATGTTGTTTCCAATGTGCGTGAGAGTGTGAAATATATATCAGCTTCAGAGTTGCGTATTAATATGTTCAGTGAGATTGCAAAACAATTACAATTATCTTCAAAGAAGCCTTGTGTTGGATTGTTGCACGAGGTGGAATGCAACTTATCACATGTAATCTGCTGCTTTAGAATTCAAAGATGTCTTTCCAAGATATCAACAAAGGGACCTTAATTATAACGTTTTGCCAAGTGAGGAGGATTGGGAGAAGGTCCATGTAGTATGTTCATTTCTTGAGGAATTTAGTAAAGCCACACACATAATTTCAGGTACTAAATATCCGACTTTAAACTTGCATTTAATTGAACTTTACAAAATAATAAAATTAATCAAACTTGTTCTATTTTTTTTTGTTATAGGTACCGAATATCCAACGTCAAATTTGTTCCTAACTCAGCTTTTCAAGATAAAAAGGATGCTGAAAAATGCAAATGTGGGCTCACATAATTACATGGGCGATATGGTGAAGAAGATTTTTATATTAAGTTTGACAAGTATTGGGGTGAATGTAATTTGTTAATCTCTGTTCTTTGCGATTTTTAGATCCAAGAAATAAAATGAAGTTGATAGAATGGTGTTTTCCAGAGATTAATTCACCAGGTGATGCTATAGTGCACGTTACCACTGTTCGTGAAACATTGCGTATGTTATATAATGAGTATGTTGAGGCTCACAAAGCTAATAGTGAAAAGGATGCTTCAGGTGACATTCAAAAAGAAAATTCTAGTAGTGTGAGCAATGTCAGTGTAAAAGGAAAAGATGAAGTGAGAACCGAATTCACTAGCTATATCAAGCAAGTTGATAGTGTTGAGGAAGTGAAATCTGAACTGGATGTGTATTTGGAAGAAGGAGTTGTCATGTGCGAAGATGATAGTGAGTTTGAGGCATTGAAATGGTGGAGGATGAACAAATTGAAGTTTAGAATTCTATCAAAGATGGCTTGCGATTTACTAGCGATCCCAATAACTACTGTCGCCTCTGAATCCGCTTTTAGTGCAGGAGGTAGAGTTATTGATCCATATCGTGCCTCGTTGGGTATAGAAACAGTCTAAGTTCTGCTTTGTGCCGAGGATTGGCTACGTGCTCGCCATGGTATTAAGAGAAAAGCAAAAGTAAGTGAATTAAATTTGTTTTAGTTGTGTGTTTTATTCTCTCATATATTGTGTTTTTGTCTAATATTTTGATCTTATTTGTTTTCATGTTAAAGGAACAACCGGACTTGAAAGAAATCCATTTGACTTAAAATCTTCTCCTTTCAGAGGCAATCTCTGCAAACAAAACAGTTAGAATTTGATTCATTGAGGTATCGGCCTCATGTTAAAGTCAATTTTTCGCTAAAGATGTTGATTTTATTTTGCATGAAGTGTTTTTGCGAAAAGATTTTTCTTGCTATTTTCAACTTCACCGATACCCTTTGATTGCGGGGAAACTAAGGGTTGTGGAGGTCATTGCTTTTTTTACTGTCATTATACAATGCCATGAGTATGATTTATTTTTTTGTTTTTAATGTGGTGACAAATATATGCTATCGGTTATTTGTTTATGTCCACAAAGACAACGATATTTGTGATATATTTTCTTTAGAATAACTTGTCTATTTGTTTGTTGGCATGATTTTTCCTTTCAATAAAGAGTGTTTTTTTCATTTGTGCTTCTTTTGTAGATTGAGGTATTACTTGGAAAATCAGCAGATTTCGACGAATTAATGGCAAATCAAGAAGACCAAAAGGAAATTGAGGAGGCGGCGACGAAGCGAATTGACCTCGGATATATGTGAAACTTGTTTGATGACTGTCATCATATCTAAACAAATCATTTTGTGCAAGAAATTATACCTTTCCGGATGGGGTGATTTAGTATCTATTCTCGAGAGATAAAGTTATAATCATTAACTTCTTAGAGAATATGTCCATTTGGAATGTGCTTCCTGCTATGGTTAAATCTCTTGAGATTAACTTGATTTGTACATGAAATGATGGTATCTTGAGTTTTATATAGCTTCTTGAAATCATTAACTTAAGATTTGCTTTGAGCACTTTGAACATGAAATCTCGACATTATATTATTGCTTGAGTTTAATTATTTGCTTGAGTAGATTGGCACATTGTAAGCAATTTGATGACTCTTCCAGCTTTAATTGTTGCAGACCAAAATCCCTCACTTTTTATATTATTACTTCAGGTTTTTAACGAACTCGAACTCGAACTCAAACTCAAACTCGAGCTCGAATTCAAACTCAAACTCGAACTTAAACTCGAGCTTTCTTTGACGAGCTCGGATTCGAGCCTTTTACGAGCCGAGCTCGTGATAAGATCGTTAATACTTAAATGAGCCTTTTATGAACCGAACTCGAGCTAAGCTCATCGAACACTTTAAACGAGCTTTTTACGAGCCGAACTTGAACTATTCGCGAACTAAATATTTTTCAAACGAGCCGAGCTCGAACTCAAACATAAAAGCTTGTATCGAACTCGAGTCGAGCTCGAACCTATCCAAAATATAAACGAGCTGAACTCGAACCTGGTCATGTTCGACTCAGTTCGGTTCGTTTGCAGCCCTAACGAGGATGGATTAAATGTTTAGTGGCCCGCTAAGAGGTGGGCCTAAACGGGCTAGCAAACAAAAAAGAAAAACAAAAGGAAGAAATAAGAAGAAGTGGAAGAAAAAAAATAGTATAATTGATATTTTATATTTTTATTATCTCTTATAAAAGTGTATATATATATTTTTTTTTAAAAAAATATGTATTTGTCATCCATTATTTTTTTAACTCATCAAAATTAATAATAATTCAAAAGATAATTAGGGCCCGAAAATTACTTAAGTCAGAAGACAAAAGATAATCAGGGCCCGACTGATCGCCGAATGCCCTAAATATTTTTGGCACCAAACCGTTATATACAAGGATAAATTGGTACCAGATCTCCTATTCCACTTGAGATTTGACTTCTTGTGTTACTTTACCCTCATATACTTTTAATTATCTCACTTTACTCCCTATATTTTTCTTTTTGTCTCACTTTACCTACTTTACTCTTTTACTCTCGTTGTCTCACTTTACGTCCTTACATTCTCATTTCATCTCATTTTATCTCGTATTCTCATTCTAAAATAAGTATACATATATTTTATTCAATTATTAATTGATACTTAATATAAAAATTACTCAAATTTATTTCATTCAAATTGAATGAATATTTTTTTATCAACATAGCTCATACTAAATGTATATCTAATGTTATTATTATTAGATAATAAATTTTACTTATAAATTTTTTACTCAAACTTAAATAGTAAAAATCTCCTAATCAATATTTTATAAATACTTAAAATATTGGTAATATTAATGGAATTGTCAATGCATGTATCACGGAAATAATAAGTATATTAGTAATTTATTTTCCTAGTAATAATATTAGTGAATTCACTTTTTTTCTTAACCAACATTATTAGGTCACGTGCAAGCTACATGTCTATTTTTATGTAAATAATATTTGGATGTCATAAAATGTTATATATCAGAAAAAAATCATACTTAAGATTTTAATTAATTCAATTTATGTGTTTATTTCCTATATTAAATACTTTCAACGTGGATCAAAATATCCATTCTATCCTTAAAAATAAAAACCATGCTTTATCAATTATCATTCGACATGGTCACTATAGTATACTAGTATAGTGTCAAAAAATTCGTATGTAGGAACAAAATAGGATATCTCCATCATGAGCTTTAGTTAACTTTCTATTTTTTTACCAAATAACTGCACACATGAAATGATGCCAACCATAAAGGAAGGTATTTATAATTTAAATTAACAGATATATATTATAATTGGACCAAACCCAAAAATTATTGTAAGTCAGAAGAGAAAAGGTAATCAGAGCATTCGACGATCAAATATTTTGGCACCAAACCTTTATATACACAGGGTAAATTGGTATCAGATCTCCTATTCCACCTGAGATTTGACTTCCTCAATTCCTTATGAATGTTACTTTACCCTCATATAATTTCGATTATCTCACTTTACTCCCTATATTTTTATTTTGTCTCATTTTACCTACTTTACTCTTTTACTCTTGTTGTCTCACTTTACCCCCTTACATCCCTTTACGTTCTCGTTTCATCACACTTTACTTTGTACTCTCATTTTAAAATAAGCATACTTCTGTATTTTATTAGACAATTTCAATACCTTAATATTAAAATCATTCAAAATTTATTTTATTCAAATTGAATGAATGCTTTTTTTATCAACATAGTTACTACTAAATTTATATTTTATGTTATTTACAATAAGATTTACATTTTACTTATAAATTATTTGCTCAACTTAAATAGTATTAAAAATATATTATTAGTCAATATTTTTTATTTTCATAAATATTAATAATGTAATTTTCATTATTAATTGAATTGTCAATGTATCACGGAAATAATATAATAATATTAGTGATTTCACTTTTTTTTAAACCAATGCATTTTTTAGGTCATATGCAAGGTACATGTCCATTTTTATGCAAATAACATTTGGATGCCATAAAGTGTTATATTTAAAAAAAAAATTATACTTAAGATTTCAAATTCAATTTATGTGTTTGTTTAAATATTAAATACTTTCAACGTGGATCAAAATATCCATTATATCCTTGAAAATAAAAAAAAACATGTTTTTCTTAAAAAAAATAAAAATGAAATCATGCTCTATCATTCGACACAGTCACTATAATAATATAGTGTCAAAAAAATTATACATACGAACAAAATAGGATATATCTCCATCATCATCGCTTTAGTTAACTTTCTATTTTTTACCAAATAATTGTCACATATATGAAATGATGCCATGCCAACCATGAAGGAAGATTTTATAATTTTGACTTAATAGATATATAATATTTTATATATGGACCAAACATAATATGTTGGGATCATATCCACTTTTCCTCGTTACAATGTACTTTCTGGAGGTTTGTTGCTCAAGGGCCCAGATAATCATTTTTTTATTAGACACCCCCAATCTATTAATAATAATATCTCCACTTGAATATGAGTTCCCATCAAATCTTTACTGAATGTTACTTTACCCTCATATTTCGCCCTATCTCACTTTACTCCAATTTGATGGAGTAGGGATTGGACCACTTTACCTCAGCCCCACAATTGCTTGTGGTGACACTTTATGGGCTAAGCCTAAAATAGCAAGATGTGTTTTATGACGTGGTACAATATATATATATATATATATATATATGAAATTACAAAAGTTCCCTAAAGTTTGAGTTAATTACAAAAAACAAAAAGAAGAAGAAAAAAGAGGTTTTAAAAATATCACAAAAAAAAAACATTGAAGTTTGATTGTGTCTTAAATTTAAGGAAATAACTGTAATATTTTGATAAACGTAAATGAGAGAGAGTGGGACTATCCCTCAGAACATAGAGCTTTTCTTTTTTATTGAGTTGCAGATCCCGAAGAATTCTCGGGAATTCTTTACTTTGACTTTAGGAAGTCATACCAGGAAAAGTCGCTCAAAACGGGTTTTCTTCGATGTTGACCTGGACCTCCAACAGGAGAGAGGATGATCATACGTTTGTCGAGCCTCGAGATTCAATAATCAATAAGGCTCGCGTAGGAAAATCGAATATTTTGAAGGAGAGAGAAATTTGAATTTTTCCCATAATGAACGCAAATATTAAATACTTTGTGATAGTATATCGTGGCGGAAAAAAGAGGGGAAGCTTTTGAAATAATTTTGCATATGAAAGGGAAAAATGTAAGACGCATCAACTTAAAGTAATTATATATTTAAATTGTTCTACACTACGAACTTGTTACTTGTAGCTAGCCCGAACCTCAGGGACGTTCAAGTAATATCATTCGCCCTTTTTCACAATGGTATTGATTAGGTTCAACTCTGAGTCGTTTCATTTCTTTGAAATTTGTTAAGAAAATACTCGAAAGTAGAGTATTTCACAAGAATTAAGAAAACACAATAAATGTAATTTGGATCTTAATATTTTTCCATAGTCTTTCTATTTTGCCCTTGAATTAAATGAGAATAAATATATCATTGTTGATCTCAAGCAAAATGAATTAAATAAGGGTAGTTTAGTCTATTATTATATAATTAATACTCTCAATACGGAAACAAACCTATAATTTAGGACGGACGGAAAAGGAAAATGGCCTATCTTATTGGGACGGAATGAGTATCAAGTTGTTCTATGTTACAATTACATCCTCAGTCCTGTACAAATTCAGTTATTAGTTGTTGAGATTGTAAACTGTTGTTAGTTTTTTTTTTTTTTGAAGTGAAACTGTTGTTAGTTAGACATACGGATCAGTTGCATAATCGTTTAAAAGATCGTGGGTCTGCTGTTGTAATGTTTTTTTTTTTTCTAAAGTACAATGGGAGAATTTGGGGAGGGGACACATGCACTCGTATGGGATCGAACCCAGGTCATTCACTCTTACAACACATGTCTAAACCACTAGAACACAAGATTGATCCCATGTTGTTGTTAATGTTTTCAATGCAAAAGAAATAAGTTGAATGAAGTCTCTGGCTTAAAGCAATTTTATACAAAGGTCTGGAAAAAATAAATTAATCAGAGTTTGAAGAGGTTTTGGCCTTATATACTTCATACTTATTTGGTTGCATGACTTGATGACATTATTATTAATATAAAGAAAAATAATTCAATATTTCGCAATTCTTGAACATGACAATTATCCACAAGTAAGAACTTTTCTACAAGCAATATTTCTATATATTAATAGATTATTAATTTATCGATATTTAATATCTCACTAAATTAATAGATTTTGGCAGCCCCCAATGTTATTAATTTATAGAGGTTTGACCATAGAGCCACAAAAGTATCAACGAGAAAGAAGTGAAACAGACCGTAATTATCAATGAAAAAGTCATACAAGATCATAAATAACAAAACAACAAATTTCCAATTCCAGCAATAAACTGCTTATACATCTCCAAATGAACCAAAGTGCTCCAATTATCAGCAAAACTAAATACCTTATATCTCCCAGATGCTCATCAATTCTCTACAGCCATCATTTGTTTAGAAAGTGCGACACCTAATCCATATCTTACTTTTTTTGCTTCTTAAATAAAGGTGAGATGACACATTGTCCTAGTTTCTGATTAGTTAATGGGACAGAAGGTCTACCTGGGAGACGAGGACGAAAAATTACCATACTGACCATGAGTTGGAGAACCATCTTGTACTAGAGGACTTCTTCTACCTCGGTCCGAAAACGATCTTCCATAAGTAGGGCTCCAAGGTATTGATGGGCTGGCTCGGGGACTAAGAGAGTAATAACCAGATTCATAATCACCATATCTGCGATAATGATTTGATAAAGATGGGCTAGTTCCAGGATCACACCCGGGAGGCCCATCTTCGTCCAAATCCCTAGACCACCTTCGCTCAGTGTAATAATGCTCTCTGCTGAGATTTTCAGAAGGGTTGCTATATTTGCGGTGTGAACGATATCCAGACAGATTAGAACTTGAAGAGGTTGGAGCCCAAAGCCATTCATCAGCATTCTCCGGGATTGGAGCATTTATCCCCGGAAATTCAACAGTCATTTTCCTAGATGGCTCAGTGTGGCTTGCGCCAAGAATTTCCCCTTCTTCACCATCTTCCTTATTTTCTTCGTCACCAAAAATTGTAATGCCTGAAGGCTGATCCTCCACGTCTGGATCTAAAAATCAAAGACGAAAAACTCCATGAGAACAATAAATGGGAAAGTGTAATTTCATGCCAGCATAAATGCGTAATCCCCCTACTCCAGCTTGGGGCAAAGCAGACCATAAACTTATCACCATAATAGTCTCAGATTTTTACCCAAATAGCCAGGTGGATATCCTATTTCTCGCATTCGATGAAGCCATGGAGGTGGATCAAGTTCCTACAAATAACATTGAGAATGATGAATGTAGAAGAAACTCAAAACAGATTCAACACGAGATAAATTTTCACGAGATAAACTTGAAAATATCATGATATTCCTACAACTCGAGATTAACTAACAAACTACTTGATGGATGCTCAGGCTCACATATACAATTAAGGGATAATTACAAAAAAAAAAAAAAAACTGAGGTTAGGACTAATAAAAAATAAAAAATAGAAACCATGAGGTTAGGGCTAATTCCAAAAAACCCCTTTTAGGTTTGATCCGTCTTATATTTCCCCCTTTCATATGCAAAAACCATTTCAAAAGCTCCCCTTACGTTTATCAAAATATTACAGTTACCCCCTTAATAATTTAAGACAATCAAACCTCCTGGGTTTTTTTCGTAATTTTCAAAAACATCTCGGTTTTGTTGTAATTAGTCCAAACGTTAGGGGACTTTTGTATTTATCCCTACTATTAATAACAAAAACATTGCACCATTTCATCTTAGAGAAAGAGTTTAGCCTACCCCAAGGCCCAAAAGTCGTCGTGTTTCAGGATCAAGCACACCCGGTGTTAAACCGTCATATTTCCCCCCTCGAGAACTTTGATAATAACGGGTCGAATTACGAGAATTAGCATGTTGATTTCGTTTCGACGTGTGCTGTTTACGAGCATTATTAACTGCAACCCTATCACGGGGCTTAGGGCAATCTTTCAGTGCATGGCTGTAAGAACTACAGTTAAAACAACGGGAAGTATCCAACTTTTCCACTCCTCTGCAAGATAATGAACAATATTATGTCTTTTGTGTGTTCAGCCGAAAAGAGAAATTATATGAGAGACGTAAATAAGCATACCCATCAAGATTACTGGAAGCATCAGCTGAAGTCAAAGCTAAAGAATATCCGCGATCATACAGAGGAACAGAAGTGCTATCCAATGGTTTGAACTCCTTAATTGACTGTACCTTCGTTTGGTTATCCACCCAAAAGGTCTACAAACAAATTGTATATTACAAAAAATATAATTAAAATAAAACATTTTCCTGATAATCAACAAAGGATGCAAAGTTATTCATGGAGACCTAGTTTATTGAAAGAAAGGCAGAGTGAGTGGAATGAGAATATGGCAGATGTTCTTTTTGACAAGTATTTCATTATTTAGTGCCACAGTAAATACAAAGCAATATTAAAAGCATCCTCAAACCAAATCTGATCCTTCTCTGGCTAAGCTGTGGGAAAAGGAAAGGACTCATATACGTTACAAGCACCAAAAAGATCAGAAGGTGAAAGTTCATCGCACTAGCTAATAGACTAATAGTGGTTACACCTGCCATAGAACTCCATCCAAACAATATAGTTATTCACTTATGATAGCAATAACATAATTAAAATTCTTTGATAACCGAAATAAAGTTCAAGCCATGAGATCAACATTAAACTCATTTAAGACCTAAATCAAGGAAATGCATATGTGATACAACTAAGTACTAACCTAAAAAATATTTTATGAAAAGACATCTACTGAAGATGGTTCATTTAGAAACATTTTCTTCCACACATATACATAATATCAATATATCCCAATCTCATTCCAAAAATATGCCCACAAATTCCTCATCCCAGTCCCGAATGCATTTCCTCATAATATTTAACACCAACAAGAAAGTGTAAATTTCCCAAAGTAGCCAGGGACACATGGCCAATCAGCGCAGAAAACAATACTATTTTCCATAACCAACTGATTGTCACCAGAGCTGATAAATATTGCGTTAATATTTCATAATTAGAGGTATTATTTGAGCCAATCTAATAAAAGTGAGTGGGTTTGAAACAGAAACTGCACACCAATTTCTGAAATCATTTTCTTTCGGCAAGTATTTATAATGCATTATTGCTGCACGGCTCCCACTTTTTTTTTGAAAAGCAGAAGAAGTATCTTTTCCCCAGGTTGCTCAAGTATAAGAGGCATATGAAAGTTCGAGGTTTTATTTCCAGGACTAGAAGTCGTAGTGTATTTTTTGGGAAAAAAACTTAAATACAAGAAAATGAAAATAGGTACTCATATAAGAATATATGTCAAGCGAAGCCAGCTCCATTCAATATTGAACAAAAGTAAAGCAGGAAGAAAGTCATACTACTGCTGAAGGCTTATCCAAGCCAACACAAAGTGCTGGAAAGTAGGTCTCTTCTCCAGATTCCAGCACTATATCTGAATCCTGAGTTAGATATAACTAGACATCAGCTAAATCATTGTAAGTGACATTAAAAATGAAAACAGGAGGTCTAATATGTAAAACTATAAGAAAACAATATTTAGATGTAGAAAGAAGCAAGCTTACATCTAATGACGAGCACCTTTGTGAATGCCATCGAGACCACTGCTGTAATAGCTCTTCTAGCTTCTGTTTACTTTCTCTGAGAATAATATGGAAGCTTATGATGTATCAGTAAATATTCAAAGCCAAAATGAGTATTATATAATTAGTGTACCTTGGCAAAGAGCTATAGATTACATGCACTGAAGGTTGCTGCTCATCAACAGATATTCGGGGTCTCTTAACACCACGTAAAGCTTGAAGATAAAGTTATGGAAAGTATATAACCAGGAAGATGGTAATTACATAAATGAAAGAAAGAGGAAAAAGAAAGTGGAAAATAACAAAAACATGACCCGGAATTCTCAAAGTGGAATCATACCGAGACTAAACTATAAGTATGACATACAAGTAATATAAACAAAGCTTGAAATAAGGATACAACTAGCATCTATCTCCTCTTTACATAAAAGGGTTTCATCTTTCTTATGATTGCTGAAACTGATTTCTCTTTGAACAGATAGAGATCCATTTTCAGCATGCACAGAGCTGACAGATGTCATGTTTCCCACTACTTCAACTGAATCTGTCTTTCCAAAACCAACTGGCAGGGCAGGGGTGTTACGATCCACATTTTCTTCAGAGTCACTTGACATTGACATGTCCAATTCTTCATCATTAGACATGGTTCCAGGGGCTGCCTCATTAATCTCGTCTATTACCTCAGAGTTCAAAGGTAGAGAATCAGATTTAATGGCTTCACAACCCAATTCATGTGGATCATCATTCTCACTTCCATGCCCCGAGTTACTAGAAGCAGGAAATTTGATTATATCCTCTGTCTCCATTGTACGGAGTATCGGTTCGGAGTAAGCATAAAACTGCACTGCAAGGAATGTATATCACTGTGAATAAAAATTATCTATTCACAACTGCAACTTTAAAATGAACACAAAAAATTTTATTCACAGATTTAAGACAGTCAATCACAAATTGCTGTAGAAACATAAATGCAGCTGATACACTTCATCCAGCATATAACGTTCGAAAATATCTAAAAGTAAAGGTTGTGAAATAAATAAGTTCATAATTTTATCCCATTCCATAACTCCACTATTTGTGATTCTTCTTCTGACATACTATATGAAGTTTTCCAGAGGCGAGAATTATCAGAAGTATAATGTCATTTAGTGATGCCTGAACGCAAGCTACGGGTCTTCGCATGTACCATTTTGACGGCCACAAATGATGACAAAAACCAGAAAGAATAAGAATGGTCCAACACAAACTTCTACGTAATACTCATCATGGGAATAGAAACTCAATTTTTTTTTAAAAAAAAAAAAAAAAGAGGGCGGATAAATCATCTTCAGCACAAGTTTCTACTTGCCCCAACTATTATGAATGTCAACAAACAGAATATCAATTCACTTAGAAACAAATACTCCACCCCTATTCACCCAGCAAATTTTCTTAGAGAGTCAACGAACGGGAGACCCTATTAAGTGACAACTGCAAACAAAACAAACACATCGTAGCAAAAGCTACATCCAACACGCCCAATCCAATAAAATCCCCAAACCTCAAGCCCGCAATTTTTTACGAAAAGTTTCAGAAACACGTCACATCCAATATTTCAACAAAGCATAACATGCGCTTAAGAAATTTGGGAAATTTAAAAAGTAAAATGAAAAAAATTAAAACCAAATCTGAGTCAAGGAACTTTCCTTAACTCGATTCTATGCATTTGAATTTGAGATACATAGACTTCGTGCGAAAATTAGGAAAAAGAAATAAGTAAACAGAGAATTAGGGTTTTCAATCTACCTGATAATTAGGGATGAGTGAACGCCGCGAGAACTGGGCTGAGAGACCTGAGCAATTTGCAAAGTAAAGCCGACAAGCCACCAAGCGATTTGAGACAAGACGTTAAATCTGTGTCTGGGTTTTGAGAGAGAGAGAGAGAGAGAGAGAGAGAGAGAGAGAGAGAGAGATTGAGATTGGATACGACGCCGCAGCCTTTTCTGTAGTTTATTCTTTATTTTCAAATTTTAGTTTGGGATATGTGAGCATTAAATATGCCAAAAAAAAACGATATTTTCCATCTCCTTCTAGGATGTTTATTAAAAAATCCATTCCGGGAAAAATAAAACCAATTATAAGGGGCTAGTCTTATTATATTATTAAATAACAAGAACACAATTTTGATAAATAAAAATTGTGTTATTTAAGTAAGACAAAAAAAAAAAAAAAAACAGGACACGTGCCATTTGCCTATAATTATCAGATAAAATAATAGATTTAATTATATATATGGAGTAAATTTGAAGTTTGAATTTCAAAAACTCATAATTTTCAAGAAAGGGTATGGGATTACATGGGAAGTTGGACTACTACCCAATTGGGTAGCACCTAAGTCCATGTGTATGCTTACATGTGTACAATTATGACATGAACGCGTGTGTTTTTAAAAAAAATAGACATATGTAAACATTGTAATGAAGTTGGATACTATCCAATTAGGTAACATCTAATTACCCCTATTACATGGATTTGGAAATTGTGATCTTAAATTAAAAAATAACTCATTGGAAAACATCAAGACCCTCAATAGTTAATAGTCCTATTTGTCAAAGACGGAGCCACAACTCTTGTTACGGAGGCACGTGCCACCATAGGTTTTTGCTCTTTTTTTATAATTTTTTTAATTATTCTTTATATAATATTATCCATGAAATAATAGTTCATAAAATACTAATAACATCATAAGACTAATAGTATTATAATTTTAAAATTTTAAAAGTATTATATAAAATTTTATTTAAAAATGTTAATAGTTTTATATGATATTATTAGTGTGATACAAGTTTTTAAAAACTACATATTAATCAGACAATTCAAACAAGAAAATTTTCGATCCGACAGAGATAAAATCAAATAGTGGTCTTCATAGGGGCATACCCTTGGGGGGGGAGAGGCTAACCCCCCAACACCCACACACACAAATTTTTGAAAAATCTAATTATTTTATATATATTTCCATTTTAAATGTTAATTTTAGCACTTAAATATTTAGTTTTTAGTCATTTAGTCCCCCTAAAATTAATTAGCCCCCCCAAGTCTAGCTCCACCCCTGAGTCTTCAGTATGTTGCAGACCTGAATCATATGTATTCTATGCATTATAGAATTTTCAAAGTTGTAGGCTTTAAGCCGTTTTTTTATTAACTTAGATGCTATGAATTTTTTTTCTTGTAAAAAATAAAGCATAATATGCCCTATTAATTATTTTGATATAATTTATAATTTTATTTATTGTGTGGCCCCACTGTAAAAAATTTCTAGATCCGTCCCTGCGGCATTTGCTATATTTTTTTTTACATCTAAAAATCTTCGCCTAGCATCAATTAACCCCGTTTAGGGGCTACATTCCTCTTGTACATCTACATTTTTCTTTCGATTAAGCCTATGCTAACCCCGCCCAAACTCTATTGTCAGAAAAATATTTTTATTATGATTTTGATGGTTTCATATAAATGAGTTTTTATACCAAAACAATATCCCCAAATGTAGTCCAAATACTTCAAAACATTTCCAATGATTTTTACTAAGTTTTTAAAGTACTTCTTAAACTTTGTTTTTGACAAAAATCAAATAACCTCTTTGTGTTGAGATCGACCAGTCGCCCTTATAAGGAGACCGGTATCTGAAAGTTTGCAAATGACAAAACAAAACAGAGAAACTTAAGAGGGTAGTAGAGTGAGCCTGCGCCCCATAGGCGCCTAATGCTGAAGTTTTGAGTTTTTGTGAAAACTCTTCGATTTCAAGAGTGAACGATCACTACCCTAGAGTAACCGGGTCACCATGTACAGCGACCCGGTCGCCCCTGACAAAGATGTGGAAGATCGCCCTCTATGTCAAACTGTGTCAAATCTTGATCCAACGGTTTAAACTTTCGAATTTTCAACATAGCGACCAATAATGTCTAAAATATATATTTTTGAAAAACACGACTAGTTTTCATTTTCTGAAACGTAAATGTCCAATTTTGGCATATGTACACAAAATAAAAGATTTTATCTTCACATTTGAAATTTACAACAAAATTCCTCAGACCTCAAACACCTAATCAAATCCTGGAAAAAATTTCAAATGTAATCTTTTTTCAAACATCAAACAGACAAAAGTAAAAATAAACAGTTTTACAAGAGCTAATTAGTAAAGGACACAGTTCTTCTTTTAACTCAAATTATGTGGGACCCACCATTATCCACCATCATCATTCATTTTTAAATTATAACTCTATTTCACTGAATGAATGATTTACAAATATTTCTATATTCAAATTAAAATATTGAAGTGAACATCATCACTACAGCTTTTCATCAACATCAAAACTTTTCCCTTTCCTTTAAAACATCATCAACAAACACAATCCCAATTTCGGATAGATCAGTATCATACTCAGAAACTTGTACTATCAACTAAACAAACAGTGAAATATTTTTTTGAAAAATACACTCTTTTTTTTCTGAAACGGAGCTTTTGAACTGAAAAATAATTTTCATCTTGTTTTTTACAACAAAATCGTACAAAACACCTAGAGAATTGGAACAACAATTTTTGTAACAAACATCAAACAGACAAAACTAAAAATAAACCGTTTTACAAGAGCTAATTAGTAAAGGACAATTTCTTCTCTTTGTTTAACCAAGTCACCATTCATTTTCAAGCACTATTTTACTGAATGAATGATTTACAAATGCTTTCTCTGAATCTCATCATCACTCCAGCTCTGTGATCAACATCAGCTTTTCCCTTTGGGATCATCAACAAATTCGCTGGATAGAAAAGTATCATACTCAGAAGTACTTGTAAAAAGTGTGGATTTTGAATCATATTTTGGAATTTGAACTGAATAGCTTCTTGTTTTGCAAATTCTAAAAAAAAAGGTGATTTTTCAATGTCCGTTTTAAACTATACGTGGTTGAGAGCTTTCAGTTATTTTTTCTCTGTTTTAAAATCACCTAGTTTTTTAAGACTTTTGGCTAACATCTTCATAATCAAGCTTTCTGTTCCAGCTCTGTGAAATATTCTGGGATGGGCTTTCTTTTTGGGAACGTGGGGTGGAGAAAAAAAAAAAAAAAAGCGAATAAGAAAATCATATAAAATATACTTAAAATAATTTTTTTTTAAAAATAGGGTAATTTTTTTTTAGGTGGAAAAAGCAATTATTATTTTTCACCTCCGAATTGCTGAAAAAATTGGTTTCCATTTTAATGGGGTTACTTACAAAAAGGGATAATTACAAAAACTACCCCTGAGGTTTGGGGTAATTACAAAAAAACCCAAGAAAATTTCAAAATTACAAAAAAAAACCTGAGGTATGATTCTGCCTAAAATGTAAGGAGATAAATGTAATATTTTTACAAATGTAAAGGTGTTTTGAAATATTTTTGCTTATAAAAGTGGTAAAGTGTAACACAAAATTTTCAAAAACTCAAGGGTTTTTTTTTAATTACCCCAAATCTTAAGGGTAGTTTCTTTGTAATTATCTCTTACAAAAAATAACCCTGATTTTTAGACAAAGATACCAAATTATCTTTCAAATTACAAATAACTCATTATATTTGTTTCTCTTTTATAAATTGCACCGTCAAGATGGGGTATTTATAGCACTTAAGGGGGTAACTGTAATTTTAAAAGATAATTGGTGTTATTTTGTAATTAGGCTAAACTTCAGGGGTAGTTTTTGTAATTATCCATTAAAATGGGACTGTGAAAGAAAAAGCAAGAGTATGTGCTTACTCTCTTTTCAAGAAACTTCCCTAAGCTCAGACCTTGAAGCTTTTTCTTCTTCCAGAAGATGCAGCAATACCATACAACTGCTGCTAGTAATACCAAAACTACTGATTCAATTAAGAGAAACAATATTATTGTCCTCTCATTACCTGCAAAAAAGGAAAATGTCAAGACTTCAACTTTTTGTGACATGAAACAATACATGAACTTGGTGCAATTTACCTGTGTAGATGCTTATGTTCTCAGGTTTCACTTGTGAGCAGCTCAATGCAAGCTTCTGGCCTGGACCCAATACAAGAGCAAAAGCACTATGGTGTAAGGTACTCGCAGGAGAATTTAATTTAGGGATAATTACAAAAAGCAACCTAAGGTTTGGGCTAATTACAAAAAACCCTTGAGGTTTGATGGTGTCTTAAATTTAAGGGATAACTGTAATATTTTGATAAACGTAAAGGAGCTTTTGAAATGTTTTTTTTTATATGGAAGGAAAAATGTAAGATGGATCAAACCTAAAGGGTCTCTTTGTATTTTTTTTTTTTTATAATTAACCCAAACCTCAGGGTGTTTTTGCAATTATCACTTTAGTTTATGGTATAATTATAAAACTACCCTTGATGTTTGGGCTAATTAAAAACAAAAACACAATTATCTTTCAAAATTACAAATACCCCCTGTTTGAGGTGCAATTTTTAAATTTTTAAAGATAGTTGTTTTTTTTTAATTTTTAAATTTTGGAAGATGGTTTTTTGAGTAGTTTTTGCAATAAACATCTTTAAATTTATCGCAATTATCCTTTTTAATTTATCGGAGAAGCATGAGCAGGTAGAAGAGCATTACGCGTCGAACGACAAGGCAATGGATTCCCATTTCCTGCATGATGGAAAAACTAACTGATTAATGTTAGACTTAATGGATCTTCAAGTGATACAAGTATTATCAGTACATGATGTAAAAACAAGTGTTGCAAATTGCAATGTCACATCTATCCTCTTAGTATATTATTCCCTTGTTTGTCAACTATGCAAAAAAGTTCAGTATGTTCTTGTAAACACTTATTAATTAGATTGATTTGTCAAAGTATGCAGAAGAAAGAATAATTACAAAAACTTTTGTAACAAATTTTATGAACACCTCAAGGTTCCTTATGGACATAGCTGATATCAACTATATTTTTTGTAATTTCAAACCTTTGGAAACTCATTGTAAAAATCCCTATACTTATGAAAGTAAAACCAACTCACTTGAAACAGCAAAAAAGCCAGAAGGGTTCTTTCATCCATTACAAAATGTTGAAGATCACTCTGGGACAGCTTGAACAAGAATTTACCTGCTTGTTCAGAACACAAATTGTTGACAACCAAGACGTATATAATCGGAATTAGATGAAGGGATAATTTGAAAAAAAACACTGACGGTTTGGGCTAATTACAAAAAAAAACCCCTTGAGATTTTGTCTAAAAAAAACCCTTAAGGGTAACTGTAATATTTATATAAATGTCAGGGTTTTTGGAAAATGTTTTTGCATAAAGAAGGAAAAACATATAAAGAATCAAATTTAATTTTGTAATTTTCAAAACTTCTCCGTTTTTTTTTTTTTTGTAATCAGCCCAAACATTTTGTACCTATCCACTTGGATGAAAACCATAGAATGAAAACCAAACACACACACACAGACACACAATACAGAATGAGGGAGATTAGAATTACTAGGATCACTTTCGGACCAGTAGATGGAACCAGAAGCCGGAACGAGAAGGGTAAATTCGACATTTTTGGGTTTCAATGCTGATACATGAGTGTATTCTGCAATTGTCTGGGAAATTTTTCCTTCCATTTCTGTCTGGGAAATGTAAACTGCATACCCGGAGCAATCAAGTACAGGATTAACTTGGATTACAGAGTTCAAACTGGCTGATTTGGGGAATTTATTGAGATCTCCAGTGGGTGAAAATGAATAAAGAAATCCATCCAATGAGCCATAAGATATCCAACCTGTTTCATGTCAATCACAATCAGTCATAATATGAATTGGAGTCCCTTTTGTGCATTGAGCATTTCTGAAACTAATTCATCAAATTATATTAAAAATAAGGGATAATTACAAAAACTACCTTGAGGTTGGGGTAATTTGCGAAAAAAACCCAGAGTTTTTGAAAATTACAAAAAAAAAAAAACCTTGAGGTTTGCTTCTGTATTACACTTTACCCTCTTCATCATAAGCAAAAACATATTAAACACCCCCTTACATTAGTAAAATATTGCAATTACCCCCTTACATCTAACACACAATTAAACCTCAAGGTTTTTTTCTTTTTTTTTAAATAATTTTCATACATCTCTGGGTTTATCTGTAATTAACCCAAACCTCAGGGTAGTTTTCGTTATTATCCATAAATAATAGGGATAATTACAAAAACACCCTGAGGTTTGGGTTAATTACAAAAAAAACCAGACATGTTTTAAAATTACAAAAAAAACTCTTTAGGTTTCTTTTTGTCTTAAATTTAAGGGGGTAACTGTAATATTTTTGTAAATCACCGGGAAAAAATATAAGACGGAATCAAACCTCAAAAGATTTTTTGTAATTTTCAATGAACTCTGGGTTTTTTTGTAATTAGCCCAAACCTTAGGGGTGTTTTTGTAATTATCCCTAAATAATAATTCGAACCAAATCCGTTTTACACTATTCAAGATTGGCTCATATCACTATTATCTCAAGTTATATTTAATCATGGATCATCAATATTCATAACAAGCTGAATTTTTTTTTAAAAGAAATGTTGATCATCTTACCATTCAAATCAACAACTGGCTCATAATCTGCTGAACTCAATGGCCCAATACTTCCTTGCCACAAAATATTTCCTGTAGAAACATCCAATGCCAGGATGACAGATTTATCTGGTATAGTAACATATAAACGGCCATTATTTCCAGGAGTAATTGTAAATGTATTTCCATATGAGCTAAGATCTTGTATCCATTTAAAATAAGGACCACGAACTGATAAGGAGTATAGTTCCCCAACAGTGTTAGAAACCTGCAAGAAAAAAAAAAAAAAAAGGGATCATTACAAAGAAATCCCGAGGTTCGGACTAATTACAAAAAAAACCAAGAGTTTTTGAAAATTGCAAAAACCCCTCGATGTTTGTTTCCGCCTTACATTTCCCCCCTTCATAAACAAAAAAAAATATTTCAAAAAGCTCCCTGACATTTGTAGAAATATTGCAGTTACCCCTTAATTTACAGAATCAAACCCAACGGGCTTTTTGTAATTTTGGAACATTTATGGGTTTTTTGTAACTAGCCCAAACTTCAGGGGGTCTTTTGAAATTATCCCATAAAAAACAGTAAGGCAGAGTTTAAAGTGACAAAACAAGAGTGGGATCAAGTGTCCAATAAATTCAAGAAGAGAAAATATGACAAGCGAAATTAAAGGGATAATTATAAACGTACCCTAGAGGTATGACCTAATTACAAAAAAACCAAGTTAAATTTCAAAATTACAAAAAATACTTGATTCAATGTTAAACTTAAGGGATACACACTATTATTTTTATAAATACGAGGAGGGGTTTTGAAATATTTAAATCAATAATGTTAGACATAATATAACCTCGGATATTTTTCATAATTATGAAAGTTAGCTGGGTTTTTTTGTAATTAGGTTAAACTTTAAGGGTACATTTTGTAATTAACACACAATTAAATGAGTACTGGAGCTTACAAATATACTAGCTTCACAGTGATCAATCACAGGCACTGAAGTAAAATAGCAGTCTGTGATATTTTTCCTGCAACCTTGGCGATATCCGTGCTGATAAAGCACTGGACCAGCGCTCCAGATAAGCCGTCCGTATAACCTATACGCGAAGAGCCCCCGGTTTCTAACGTTAATAACCACACACGAGCTGGATATGCTTGCAGTGACTCCAATAATTTCCTCCGGTCCTTCTTTACCTTGTGCTGGACCAAAAAATACTTCTACAGCAGATTCAGAAGTTCCGATTTTCAGAGGATATACTTTTAGTACCCTGTTCTCTGCAACCAAATATATCTGCCAATTGTTGGCCAAGAAAAATTTAATCTCCCTACAAATGAATCATGAAAAAAATGAACAAGGTGCTGTTCAGGATATATTCAAAAAAATTTATTATCATCTACAAAATATATACAGTTAATTGCACTTTGCGCTCCAAACTATATTGTTTTCGCACTTTGCCCCTTGAACTTTGAAAATACATATTCTACCCTCTGAACTATACAATTTGTTGCAGTTTACCCCCTGAACCAACCAAAAGTTGTCTTGTGTCAGCTCGTGATAGGTCCAAGTATATCCCTAGGGGGTTCAGTGCAAAATGTTCGAAGTTAGACATTCAAAAGAGAAATTTCCAAAGTTTAGTAGACAGTGCAAAATTCACGATAGTTCGGCAGGCAAAATGCAATTATCCCAAATATATATGTAGATCAATAAGAAAAAGGGATAATTACAAAAACACCCTTGAGGTTTGGTTAATTACAAAAAAACTTCAGAATTACGAAAAAACCCTTCAAATTTCATTTTGTCTTAAATTTAAGGGGGTTAACTGTAGTATTTTTGTAAATGTGTGGGTTTTTTTTGAAATATTTTCGAAAATCACCGGGCAAAGAACTCTGGGTTTTTCTGTAATTAGCCCGAACCTCAGGGTGTTTTTGTAATTATACCTAAGAAAAAGAATTAGTAGGATAATTTCCAACAACAAATTGAGAAATTTAAAAACAAAAATGAATTAGTCTAGAGCCTTGCCATTCTTGAGCCTCCATGAACTGGAGCAATATTTGGATTGCATGTGTAATTCAAATGTACTGTCCACGCAATAGTACCGTTGCTTTCGAAGGAAAATAAGTTTTTCCCCGAACAAACATAAACCCGACCGTCATCTCCAATGAAGTTCTTGAAAAGTCTATAAGCAGATCTCTTGGAAGGTTCATCAGCTGAAATAAAAAGCTCAAGTCATAGATCTCCGTAATGGTTACAAGTTCTCGATCGTTGAGTAGATAAACGATAAACGAGGTTCGATTAAGAGGCAAATTTTGGTATAAGCCCCCATCATAATTTGCACCCAGAGTAAGGAGAAATGTGGAGAAAAAAATTAAATAAAATAAACATATCCATACACATTTCTTAGGGATAGTTACAAAAAGTACCCCTGAGGTTTGGCCTAATTACATAAAAACCCACCTAACTTTCAAAATTACAAAAAGTACCCCTGAGTTTTGGGTAACTGTAACATTTTTATAAACATGAGGGGGGAATTTGAAATATATTTTGGTTACTAAGGGGCTAAATGTTAGACAAACTAAAACCTCAAGGGTATTTTTGTAATTTTGAAAGTTAGATGGTTTCTTTTGTAATTAGGTTAAACCTTAGGGGTATTTTTGTATTTATCCCTATTTCTTATCCTGAGAATTCAATTACCTCAAGAATGTCTTCGTAATGCAATAAACTCGATTAGAATCTTATAAAAATTATAGAACCTTAAACAAATTGCAGAAAGAGAGAGAAGGGTACCTGAAAATGAGTGTGGAAATGGTGAAAACTTCTGTAAATGTTTGGAGTTACAAGACACAGACGAAGTTAATAATACAATCAGGACCAAGATTATTACAGTCGAATGAATTTGAACAAGCATAGACATTATGGGTGATGATGGATTATATACACATTCACTGACATAATTGAGAACAAAAAACTCAAAACAGAAAATGCCCCACGAAAGTGTTGTTAATTGTATTGAAGAAGCGGTTAATTAACTGCTTTGGTTTGTGGCGGGAAAAGAAATGCGTTTGATTGGAATTGTTGGCTGCTGGGCTCTTGAAAGGGTGGTTACTAATTTCAAAATATTTCTCAAATAAATTTAAAGTAGTTTTTTTTTTCCCCACTAGATAGTACGATTCAATTATTAATTTTCTAAAATAAATGCGTACCTACAATCAATATTCCAGCACTAAATGTCAATTTTTAGTAATAGTTTTTATTATGTAAATGAAAATGTTATTTTTCTTTTTATTTTTTTCAATTTCCCTCTATTAAAATTTAAGGAACATACCAAATCCCGAATTTGTTAATGTGAATAATTTTTCTCCCTTCATATATGAGTAGTGAAATTCATTTAACACAAGTACTCACAAAAAAAAAAAAAAAAAAAATCATTTAACGAAAGGCAAAAGACCAAAAATTTACGTTGAGTAAACCTCCAAGGGTTGGCCTAGTGGCCTTGAGGTTGCAATTGCACCTCAAGGTCCTGAGTCCAAACCTTGACTATAGCGGAGTGAGGGGTTAGAGTTTGCCCCTCCTCCCCCAAAAATTAGGATCATCCCTGAGAAGACAGATATCCCATAGTCCGAAGGAAATGTGGGGTCTGTGTCCCCAACTGGTGTGGGGATACTCTAGGTCGTTAAAAAAAAAAAAGGGAAAATGAGTTGGGAGAAGGAATCATCACAAGTTTTTATACATAAGAAACATCATCAACAAGCTAAGAAACAATGGAATCATATTCGTCATACAGAAGAAATAAACATGTGCATGAAAATCACAACCAGCAATACATTGAAAACTGAAGGCTCAAAACTGGCTGATTGCCATTTGAGTTCACCATGCTCCCATACCAAGCTCTATCTTCTAGAGAAGCAATGGAATCCAATGCTGGAGCTTCCGATTCAAGCAGCAAGCAGTATGGATGTAATCGTGTGTATCTGCGGACTAAAACGGGCTGACTTGGCCAGCCAATCTCAGCAGTATTTCTGGCACGAAACGTCTTCTTGGAGGCGCCATAGCATCCCTAGCAAGAGCTTCCTTGTCATCAGCATGTATAAAGGCAACTAAATAGTCAAAAAGCTCGTCTTTACCACCTCGGAGAGGATCCTGCATTTTGAGGCAACGTTAGGACCGAGCAGCTAATGTAAATGTGGATTTGTTGGTAACATAGATCTTAGCCTCTTCCAGGATGACTTGGATTGAAGTTATGTATGCTCAGTCCATAGTAATAATAAATTTCGGATCATAATTCGTGAGCCTTTAAAATTCGTATTTCGGGTATTATTTAGGATTTTATTCTGGGAATAGCTCCATAAAATTTGGTTATACAACACAATTCGTCCATATACACAACACAATATTATTATTTCAGAATATATCGATACAAATATTTAATTGTTTTATTGAAAATTATAGTTTTTTTGAGAATATTCTCAATAAGTTGTTCATAATTATTATAATTTTTCATAAAACTATATATTTGCATTCAAAAATAGAAAGAAAAAAGAAAAGTAAGATGGCGTAATTTTATTAAATAGGGGACAATTTTGAGAATAAATCGTTTTATTGAGAAAAAGTTAGGGAAATTTTGTTACATTATTACCTATGGATGATATACGGGTTTTCAACGTCGTATGAAAATGTCATGTGTTATTCGAGTTACTTTCAAAAATTCGAAGAATTTTGTTACTATGGTTCAGTTCTGTAATTATACTTGTTACATGTCACTATAACTACTTATATCCCTATTTATCTAGTAAAACATACAAGTTTTTCAATAATCGGATTCTAGCTCTTTGCATTAGAATTGCAGTTTTTGTCAGATATGACCATCATATAATCAAATAGAGAAGAACAATTGAGCAGATATCATCTCTTACTTGGAGGAATAAATCCGTATGAGTTTTCCCTTGATACAAGATTAGATCTGCTTGAGCCCCTACTCTTCGAAGTGTATCCACAAATGTTATACTGTATATAAAGCAAAAGTTAAAAGAACGATTAAAATTGTCATTATAGTTCAGTTTATAGGAACATATATTGCAATCATATTTGAGAAAGAAATCAAACACAGAATTCATCAAGCCTGGAAACCAGATAAAATAAAATTCATTTACTGCAAACAGAAACTAAACGAGCTTATTAGTATCATCCTTAATTAGGTAATAAACTAACCTCGCATCAGATGGTATGGAATAATCTGCAGTACCATGGAATAAAATAATATGTGGCAGCAACGAAACTGCACCGATGGAGCTTGGATTTTGTAAAATTATTTCAGGAGAAAATTGTTCCAACGCTTTTTCGCCTTCCATGATACTGTCATCACAAATAACAGTAACAGTCAGATGCAGTAAAGATTGTCAAAAGGCCAAAATTTATGCAATAAAAAAAGGAAGCAATTCAATACCTCAAAAAGATGGAGCGATATAAGCCTCGACCGTCGAAATGGTCAACTAGTTTGAGTAAATTGTACCTGTCAATATAATTATTAAGGACTGTCACACAATCAGATTCCGATTATCGTGCAATCAAGATATACTGGGTCAATAAACAAGAATAAAAGAAAATACAAACAAATTACAAATCCTGAAATCTGTGTTAACTTACCCTCCGGACAAACCGAAATAAGCATTTATCTGGGATACACTCTACGAAATGCTCTCACCTCTGGATTCTTTGACTGCCTGCTGAAAAAGAGCACAGGCGGAAATATGTGCACCAGCTGATTGGCCCATTAGATAAATCCTGCAGTATATAAAAGTCACATATTTGCGTTAGAAAACCATTATGATTGACCAATTGCAAATGCCATACTGGGCTAGTCGCATATTAACTAGCCTTGATACCTGGCAATCATATTTTTGCATCATAAAACGGCTAAAATAGGAAATATTCCAATGGTTCAAAGGTAAAAAGTTATCAGTGAAAGGGAAAAGTTCCCTTCATTAATATAGTACCTATAGAAATGAAATAGGGTTCAAATATTTCATACTGATTAGTGTGACAAGAAACAATAGAAACCAAAGTTGGAAAATAGAAGGTTTATAATTAATCTCCTTTTAGGTTATGCTGTGCAGCATGAGTGCATTCTTCATTATATTGACACAAAGCTTCAGTAAGTGCTCAAACCATGTCAATCAATAATGTCTTTCTTTATATCCTAATTTTGTCATTTACTACTTTCAAGAACTTATCCATCCTTAATCATTCCAGTTTAGAAGCAGGTATTCAAATATTTAAGAAAAATTGGAAGGAAAGAAGAAAAAAAAACTCACTTGTTTGGATCTCCTCCAAATTCAACAATATTGTTGAAAATGAATGCAATTCCTTGACAAACGTCATTAACCATATCACTGATTGTCCCCTGTGGAAAATTTCTGCACCCAAGTTGACAGAAAATTATAATCAGGTGAATGATCAAAAATCATAAGCATATCAGATATTTAATGAACTACCAATCATTAGAAATTGTCGAACAGGTCGATATCTATTATCTAGGTTATAGATATTTAAAATATCTAGGTCGAATAGAAAGGGGAACATGAATCCAATTCAATAAATATTTATAGGAATTGCCTCCACAAACCTATAAATAGTTCAACCTATAGGAAGTAATAAAAAAACTAAAGAGAGGTGTGTTTCTTTATTATGAAGTAACAAGGAAATTAACATTACTGTTGACATGCTAGATTAGTCAAAGAATGAAACCAGACCAAATTCTAACAAAGTTGGCATGTTTCACTTGATATTTATGCATTCAATTTCGAGTGGCACATAATGAACCATCGTTCAGTAATGAAGCACCTATAATATTATTTTTCGATAATATAGCACTGAAGGATTGGACTAGACAACTGACCTGGTATTTTTTGCACTAAATCCTAAATCCTAAATTCCTAATCATATGTTCCATTTACTAAATAGCAAGTATATAAATTTTCCCAATAATTAAAAACAGGATTAACATCTCACAACTCATACAGAATCAAGTACCTGTAATCAAGGCATGCAACTATGATGTCTCTTTCTGCCAATTGTAGTCCTAGGAAGGAACCCCATGCCTTGTACCTGCAGCATGCCTAGTACATAACTTCACTGAAGGCATAGTAAAATAGTGGTTTCATCCGCAGATACAGTTATATGCATTACAATATCAACACAAGGACATTTATATATCAAAAATTTGGGATAACGGGTTAAGAAACTTTAGGCTTTAATTTCAAAATCTGAAACGACACCTCGTTTAAGTAGAAAAAATAAAATATAATAGAGGCACTTGCGTTCAAGGATGAAGCATACTACTAAGTGTTTATATGACTTTATAATCGAGCTTCTACCTATATTAACAAGGTTGCAATTTCCACTCAAGGGTTTCTGGATTTAACAAGCAACCATACATTTTTTTTCCTTACTGTTAATGTTTTTTATCTGAAAAGCAACATGCCCATTAAGAGCAACAAGAGAAAAGAAGGAAAAGTAGAGAAGTTAAAGGAAATGACCTCCGACTTACCCAATAATCCAGGCCCCACCAGTTACAAATATCACCACCGGCTTCAAGTCATCACTATTTGTAGGTAAATATAAATCCAACCTGCAGAAGACCTTGACATGTATAACGAACATGAAAATAGAAGTACAAGAAAAAGAAATAACATAAAAAAACCAACCACACCTATTTCTCGGTTGATCTCCATAAACAATACTTCGGCGGACTTGGCTTGAAAAGAAATAGCTGAAAGCAACTGCCAAGGAAAAAATTGAACAGATGTTCATCTTAAACAATAAAGCAGCTAAATCTTTACGTTTAAATTTAACAATAGTTTTTGAAATGGTGGGAGTCCTTATGCAGGAACACAAATAATTAAATACAAACCCTAAGACCTCATTTAAAGATAAAACAAAATTGAATAAATTTGTCTGCATGAGAAGTCAAATTTGTCTCAGTGTATATTCAGGGAAATACTAATAACAAAAATACCAAAACAATAAGGTACCTAACCACCTACACCAAAAAAAATAATAATAACAATAAAATAATAAATCACATATATATATTAATAAAAAAGGAAAAAGAAAGAATCAGTGGTTTGCAAAAGATTTCACTTTAAAGAAAAAGAACAACAACAAAACTACTAACAATTTCCTGATTTGCTATTTCTCTGAACTGTTACAATATTATCCATCTGAATATAACCTTCCAGATATTTAGCCAAGTCATACCCTACTCACTGACAAGTGGGAGCACTAGAGAAACTACACATTCTTCTGCTCCAGCTTAACATAAGATTGCATAGACAAATATTTCCTACGTCAACCATTACAGTTTAATTGACCAAAAAAGTGAGAACTTAAAAGCCCTTCTATACTTTCTGTCATTTGCGCTAGCATCGGGTGGAAAAATCAAGTGCCCATGCAATATATCCTCCAATTTCCTACATCAAAGAATCGTAGGATTACTTGAAACTTACCTTGTAGAAATCCAGGCATAAGCAACATGGCATAAACAGCAAGGGCTAGTAGTCTTGTTATCCACCGGTAGCCTAACCTGAATAAAAGAAATGATTAGGAAAACATCTAACTAAAACCAGCTACCTTGAGCAAATAATGGGGTTTGATGTTGCAATAAAAAGCAAACACCATGAGTAGCTCAACCATATCCACAGCAACAAGTATAAAAAGGAATCAATGATATGACAATTATACATCCAGTTTTGGGAAACAGTATATGAAGATAGTGAAAAGAAACTAATATTTCCAGAAAAGGCTCTTGTAACAGGGACAAAAATTTCCAAATCATCGAAGCATGACTTTCAGTATCTCTGTCCACTGATATGAGAGACATGTTTATACTCGAAAAATGTGTAGACGGCTTATTAATACATTCAATAATCATTCAACATCTAACTCACAAAAAAAAAAAAATCATTCAACATAACTTCAAAACCCCAATAAAGTCAGCAAAATAAGATTTCAAGTTTCTAACACTTAATTCTTACATAAAATGCTTCTTAAACAGTGTAAAAATAACAGTCGATTTCATGTCCTATCTCCTAAGTCATTCCAAATGTATAATCGACCATCTAATCTATGATACACCCATACGAAATTTTTACAACATAACTTGTAGTCGATACTGACTCACCTCAGCTAAAGTATCAAAAGACTTCATCGATTACACCAAAATCACTTGGTAACAATTTACTTAACATTTTCCCTCCTACTTCTACTTTGAATAGCATAGTGATTGTTCATATGCCACAGCACAAAAATCAACTTTTGCCAACTCATATAAATCAAATCCCGCAACAAATTTCTTCCTAGTAACATAATTCAAAAACTTGACAACCAAGCATAAAATCAACCGATAAATTGAAAACAGAGAACAGGAAACAGACGGGGAAAAACAGACTAATACCCGAGCTCAGCAGCTTGAAGCTGAGCGAAGTGAGCAAATAAGTCTCGGCAGCAGCATGGCCGATCTCACGGCCGAACGACTGCTGCCGACATGGCCGAGCCGCAAACGACCCTGACTTGCTGGCAACTCTCCTCCTCGGTTGCTGGTTCGAAGAAGCACTCGGAAAACTGGACACCCTAACCAGAGTCTCGGTTTCCGTCTCTTCCGTTATCTCGTCGATGGAATCTCTCGAACTAAGATTCGCCGGCAAGGACGACGTCGCCTCCATCGCCGTTAAAGGGTCGAGGGCTGTGAAATTCGAAATATGAAACCGGGAATTTGAAAATTGGACTATTTGTAGGATCAAATGGGGGGTGGATTTTGGGGATTTGCGAAAGATTCCCACAGTTCGGAATGGTGCTTGTAGTTGTCGAATTTTGCATTGGGTTGCGGGAAATCATTTTCCTGTTTTGGCAGCAAGAGAATTTTATAAAGCTTCATTTGTCAGGCAACGGTTGATTTTTGAAATGGTTAAATGAAAGATGAAAAAGTAATGGTAATTTGCAAATAAACCCCTATGGGTCCGGAAATTGAAATTAGGTTATTTATAAATGAAACCCTGTATTTTACTATATCTACTAGTTTGCCTCTATTGCTTTATCGAACTTCAATAACTCAAAACTGAATTCTATCACAATATTTCATGCTATCAAGTAATAATAGTAAAGTTACCGATCAAAAAAAAAAAAGTAATAATAGTAAAGTTTTTCTTTTTTTCCAAAAGTAGTAAAGTTTTACTTGAATAATAGGGAGTAGAGGTGTAGCCCAATACCAGGGTCCATTTGGTGCACGGAATCCCGCCGGACCAAGTGGTAAAATCGGGCTGGACCGTTTTTCCACTGGCCAATCCTAACCCTCCACGTGTGGTGCATTTTATGTCGGGTCAACAGGCCAAAATAGGCCCGATCCTTTCGGGTCATGAAATTATTGATTCAGTCTGGCCTTATATTTGGCGTGGCTGGACCGACACCTAAATTGACACCTCTAATGGGGAGTCAGATAGTGGTTTGGTGATTAAGAATCTCAACCTTATACCAAATGTATGTGATTCCATTTTCATCACTCCTCCCATCTCTCCTCACAAGATGTGTAATAAAAAAAAATGTTTTACCGAATAGTTATTTGTTACCCGTAATTATTATTATGGATAATTACAAAAACACCACTGAGGTTAAGGCTAATTACAAGAAAACCCATAAATTTTTGAAAATTTCAAAAAAAAAAAAAACCTCAACTTTGATCCGTCTAACATCTTTCCCCTTTATAAGTAAAAACATTTAAACACCTCATTGATATTTCTAGAATGTTATGGTTAATCCCCTAAATTTAAAGACATAATCAAATTTAAGGGTTTTATTTTATAATTTTAAAACATCTCTAGGTTTTTTTGTAATTAGCCCAAACCTTAGGGATTCTTTTGTAATTATCTCGTATTATTATTTTCACCATGTCTTCCCATCAATTCTTTTGTGTTCTTTTATGTGTTTACAAAAAACAAAAACAAAAATCTTTCTTCCATAAGCTAAAATGGGAAGTGTAGTAGATTTCAGCAAATTGTCAACTGTGGGATTGAGGAAATCCCACACGGCGCAATCACGGCGCAAGTGGGGAGAGAAAGCCTGGCTGTTATCCTCATCATCACCTCATCCACAATTAAAAAAATAATAATAATGCCTCAACACAAGAGAATCTGATTCCTGACACTTGTTAATTATTTATGTTCCTTACTTGGAGTGTGGACCCAAAATGACAATTCATGTTTGTTTAATGATTGAAGGACGACGTCGCCTCCATCGCCGTTAAAGGGTCGAGATGAAATTGAAATATGAAACCGGGAATTTGAAAATTTATTTGTAGGATCAAATGGGGGTGATTTGTGATGGATTTGCGAAAATTCCCACAGTTCGGAATGGTGCTTGTAGTTGTCGAATTTTGCATTGGGTTGCGAAATCATTTTTTCCTGAAGTGTAATGAATGTTTGGAAAGATTGGTGATTTGCAAATAAAGGGTCCGGAAATTGAAACTAGGTTATTTATAAATGAAACCCTGTATTTTACTATATCATTTGATTGAAGGATTCAAAGTTAAGAAATTTAAGTCCTAATATAACAAATCTATTAAGCTTGTTTGGTAATCAATCAATCAATTTTAAATCCTTTAACTCGTATTGTAAGCTATTTTTTAGTTATTGTGGTGAAATTTCAAATTTTTCAACCCTTTCCCAAATCCTCTCCAAACCAACAAACCAGAACAAATGGGCTTTTCCAAAAAAAAAAAAATTGTTGAGGATCCTCAAGAAACCGAAAAAAACCCATAAATTTTCAAAATTTCCAAACATCTATCCCCTTTATAAGTAAAAACATTTAAACACCTCATTGATATTTCTAGAATGTTATGGTTAACTCCTAAATTTAAAGACAGAATCCAATTTAAGGGTTTTATTTTATAATTTTAAAACATCTCTAGGTTTTTGTAATTAGCCCAAAACCTCTCGTATTATTATTTTCACCATGTCTTCCCAGAATAGTTTCTTTTATGTGTTTAAAAAACAAAAACAAAAATCTTTCTTTCCAATAAGCTAAAATGGGAAGTGTAGTAGATAAATTGTCAACTGTGTTTGGAAATATAATCAAAATCACGATAGTGTTTGGTAAAAATCTTGGTTGTAAGTGTAGTAGATTTCAGCAATTGTCAACTGTGGATTGAGGAAATCCCAATGTTTATTTGTTTGTCAAAGTCAAACCTCATCCACAATAAAAAAATAAAAATTTATAATGGCTCAACACAAGAGAATCTGATTCCTGACACTTTTATTATTTTGTTAAATGGACCCAAAACGCCAATTCGGTGGTTTGACACTTCACGCATATGTTTGGTTGCTTATCTGCCCTATCAACTTCTCTAACATTCTGGATCTCCAATATATTGTTAGACTTGATTTGGATCGAAGGATTCAAGTAATTTAAATCGTTAATAACAAATTTACTGACTTGTTTGGATAATCTTTGTTAAAATACTTGAACTCATATTTTAAGTTTTTTATTCAACTCTTTCCCAAATCCTCTCCAAACCAACAAACCAGATTGAAAAACTGATTTCTTTGCTTTTTGCAAAAACTTCTGATGTTTTATTGAAAAGATTTGAGAATTAAACCCTCCTCGAGCCCCTAAAACAAAATGCAGAAATTTTAAGCACTTATCTTCCTATTTTATATTACGATTAAATGTCATTTCAAAAAACATTATTTTTCTCACAAAAATGAAAAACTTTTTTTTTAAGTGATTGCAAACACACATAATCAAATGCACTTTTTATCCACTGTGTGGTTGCAAACACTCTCTGAATGCATGAGCCCTTACCTTATAGTCCTCCTCACGTGTATCTCTCAATAATCAAATGCACTTTTGTGTGTGGTTCACATTGTGAGACCAAAAAAATGAAGGAAAACATTATTTCACAGAACATGCACCTAATTCTTCTAACAAAAATATTAATTAACGACATTATAAGCATAATTGCAACAAAACCAAAAGTGGACCACTCACATCAAAGATTAAAAGTCAAGCCAATGATGAATTTCAACAAAGGAAATGAAGTTGTTCTTGTTAAACAAACCCTCCCAAATAATATGTCATGGAAAATATTAGAAATTCTAACCATCTATATGTATGATAATCAGAAAACAATATGAAAATCGATTCATGCTTTTCTGAACTTGCAAAAAGATCAATGCGTCAAATGTGAAAGTGCCGATTACTAAGTCGAATACAATGCCTTCTAGTCAACTCCTTTCAAGTGAAAGAACAGGAGATCGTTTGACCTCGACAGTAAGCTCTGAGTTATTATTAGCAGGACGTGAACGTGATCAACCAGATCAATGGCTTATGATATGTCTAAAATGCTCGACTCCTTTTCCGAATCAATATTACAAGTATGAGAAGGAAATACTGTCATTTGTTGCCATCGAGGCATTAACCTTTTCATCTCTTTCCTCTGGCCCATTTCCATCCTCGTGCTGCGCTTTTCACCTAAACCACCATCTCTGTACGGTAGAAATTGGAGTGTTCAAGAATGGAGCATACTGTTGTATTAATGGATTCACAGTCCGCCCAATCTTAGCCCATGCACTTTGATGATAACCAGCAGTTGCAGGAGCATGGTACATGAGCTTCAAAATCTACATAACAACAAACAAACAAATAAATAAACTTCAGGCACCATGTGAATGTTAAGTTTGTGCAAAAGTAATTTATCGTAGTAATCAAGGACACAACAGGTCTAAGAAGAATGAGGTGACAAAATAACACAAGGCTCCAAAAATAATACAAAACCCATCTAGTTAATAATGGTGAATACTTCACACTTGCAGAAACAAACATCAATTCCCTTTGAGTTCGTTTTTGGCAAAAGATCAACAAAAAGTGCCCACCCATAGACCATAGTTAGACTAAGCTTCCTAAAATATAGCTGAGTCAAGCGTTTTGGCTGTCAAATAGACTAAGCAACTGTTTACAAGTAAACTGTTCAAACACATGATCTCGCAGATGTGAATTCACATCATCACCATGAGATGGAACATAGATAATAAGTAAAAACAAAATTAAAAAAAAAAAAAAAACCAAACTCTAATTCCAAATAAAGAGTGACACGCACCTGCCAGTACATAAATGCTTGCATGATATTACGCTGCCACCTGCAGATTTAAATGGTAAGGAGGGAAATTATTTATTAACAAGTATCAGAAATTTAGGAGACATAGTTGCAACATTGTGTGAAGGCAAAATGAGCAGAAATACTGACGAGAAGAGAGAAATGATCAGAAGGAATCCAATTCCAATCTCAGCCTGTGAGGACAGAATGCTAAGAGTAGTTGTGTTTGACTCTACCCAAACACAAGCCTCTTCCAAGTACTTCCTGCAGAAAGCAACACACCGAAAAAGTCAACACGTGGAAGGAACAGCATATCAAACATAAAAAAAGAAACAAATTATTGGCCGTCAAACTCTAAAAGACATAACTACAACAACCAAATGAAGCAATGTTTGACATCTCATACAAGGTGCATCTCACAAACAATGCAACTAAACAATCGCTACTAAATTTTTTGAAGCATTTTGCAATGTCAAATGCAGGTTAACTTACCTGTACAAGGTGGATCTGCTAAAGTTGCGCCTCAGGAACTTTGCAACATGCTCAAGGGCCCGACACAGTATGGGAATTAAAGCAACTGCCATGAATCAAATAGGGAACTTATGTTCTTTAGAAGAGAAGAGCACCATATATCAAATAAATAAATAAAAGAAATACTAAAAATTAAGTATACGAGGATACTGACATTTGAGGCACAGATGTGAAGTGACAAAAGAAAGGCAGTATACTGAGTAGATAAAATCCTTGGTAACTACCACCGACTGAAACCACACTTGCAAAGCCTGCAAGTTCCATGCTCTAGGTTTCTGTGAAAATGGTGAGTTATGTTAGCAAGTAGGAGGTATCTTCTGCAACACAACAAATTATGAACTAACTAGAACATTACCCCATAGAGTGAATACACGGAATAAAGAGAAGAACATGCAGTCCCTAAGAAGGAAAGCCGATATGCCCGATTTGAGAGATTTTTTGGCACAAGTGGAAAAATCGCAAGAACTGCCACGACAAAAACCTGCCAGAAAAAGGATGAAATAAGCTTAAAATGTGCCAACAACAAAACATCCCATAAACAGAACTAAACAATACCAGCTTTTAAATGACTCCAGTTCCTCACTCATGAAGACAAAAGAGGGTAGAAGAAAAAACACCAATTGCAATAATATATAGTTCTGCTTCAACCACACACTTGTATGTTTTCTCATGCTTGATTTTACACTCAAAAGCAACCACCCACCACAACAAACCATATTATAATAACTCTTGGACTTTGGAATTATGTTCATACTACAAACAGGAAAACAATAAAGCATTTAAGAGATCCTTCCTAAATTCGACCATACCCAAAATTCCAAAAGAAGCAAACTAGAAGGATACAATTAGCCTAATCCACGGCATGCTACACATACTAATCCAAAAAAAAGGACAAAAGAAAATTGATATGTGGTAGATTAAAGAAAATGTAAAGATAACAAAACAATGTATAATTAAATTGACATGCTAGTCCACATCTTTGCCACCTCCAGAAAACTTGGACATATAACGAATTAACCTATACAGATGACCATGACGAAAATCCTGATAGCAACACTAGACTGACAGCTTCCTGATATTACTGAGAATTCTGTATGGAATTAGTTGATAATAGTAATTTGGGACAGTTATTTTGAGAATTAGGTTTCACATACACCTTGCTAGCAGAAACGGTCTTATATGCAACTTCTAGAGAAAAGTTTATTCCTTAAACAAAGAACCTGCTACAAAGGATTGACTGTGCTAAAAAAATTCAAGGGCCGAAATCAAGAAGAAATGAATCCCCAACTTTGGCATGAATAAAAAAATCTACGAGTTCGACAACCTTAGTGTTCATTAGAAAGAAGAGAACAGACTATACTTTAAAACACTGGATCATACGACCCTGGGAAGAAAATTATTGGACAACAAAATGAAAGAGCATTTTCAAGTATTAAAAAAAAAGCCACGACATTACAAAAGAACATTTCCAAGTATTCCAGTTTAAACACAAATAGCATACTCCACGTTGTCAGGGAAGATGTTGACATACTCAACTCAAATACTAGCCATAAAACTACTCGTACTCACATCTGCTTAAAAGTTCTACTTAATTTAGCATCAAATGAATATAACATACCCAAGCATTGACAGAAAACTGAATGGTTTGTCGATCCCAGCGCAGCGAAGCAGGACTAGGTGGGGGAGCTGTTGATGTCCCTGTCGTTCTACTTGCGGACCCTACAAGATTTCAGTAGGTTCTAGTCAAAGAGTATCAAGGATATATTCAAAATGCCATATTAAAAAGAAATATTCACTCGCATCTCCTGTAACACTGAAAGCTAAAAAGTTTAGACCTGAAGTCCGCTGGCGGGTGTTACTATTAGAAGTAGATGACGATGAAGATTGTGTTGGTGGCGTTGATGCACTTGCTGGCTGAGATGTGCTGTTAGTACCTATTGGCTCCACAATTAGTTCAGGATCCTGAACAATAACACAACAAATTAGCTAAACATAAATACCAAGGAGAACCAATATGCCATTAACAATTTATAACTGCCCCTAATACCATGCTCTAATGACCATAGAAAGCCAAGATATAACAACCACTTATAGGATGGTAATTCATTAATTCTAATCGTAATTCTATACAAGTGTAGAAGTGTCAGAACTATGATTTGTCTAGAGTCGACCAAAGGTAAACTGGTAAAGCATTACATAACAAAGTCTACGCCACATAAAATTAACCAACATAAAGATTTCAAAAAAAGAAAAGTAAAGTAAAAAAGCAAGAAACTAATACATTCCACTGTTCATACATTAAATTCTCTTCTTTTTTTCAAAAAAAAAAAAAAAAAAAGAAAAAGAAAGAAGAAAAACAACATAAACTTGCGGATGTAGTCCAAAATCAAATTCTTCACTCTGCAAATCACAACTAGGTCCAATAAATTTACACCAATTACCAAAATGTCTAAGATAAATAGCATTGACCAAGTATCATCTTCAATTAACTCGCAATAAAATAAAGAGCGATATGAAAATTACGATGTAACGCTGGTAGAATTTATGCTTGAAGTGGTTGACGACGTCGTTGCGGGAGGCCATGTGGGGCGGAATGAGGACGTTTGACCAGTAATCCGCCCACCGTGGGTCGTTATCGTAATCGTACGCCGTCGCCGCAATCCGCTTCAACTTCTGCAGATCCTCTCCTTCTCCGCCACCCATAATTTCTCGATCAGCCGATGCTTTCTTCCCGAAATTTCCGAAAATGAAAAGGAAAGTGAATAGTTGAGATTGAGTCTAAGCTTTCAATGCTCTTCAATTCTCTGTGGAAGAATCTGAAATAGAGTCGCCGTTCGTCCCACTATATGTCTATACCTGGATTTATTTCCTTTTTCTTTTTCAGTTTTCTACTTCATATATATTATTTTATTTTTTATAAGCGCAATTTTCTCAAGTTTTTGACATCAAATATTCTGGTTCCTGTAGAAACTACTGAAGATTCCGGTTACCTAAACCCTAATTCCTTTTTTGAATTTACTTTCCCAAAAATCAGTATCTTTCCTGTACTTTAAAGAAATGGTTCTCCAATTCTGTTTATTAAATGATAATTGAGTTGAGCTATTATTAAGAATTTATCTCACTAAAAATTTATCTAAATCCCTAAAAGAATTCTAAGACAATTTACTATATTTCATCTAATGAAAATATATTGAGACAATATATTAATTACTAATACAACGTGTTATTTTGTGCTATTAGTACTTAGAAATCGGTAATTATTATTAATAATGCATATTGTGAAATTCCGATATTATTTTATTGGGAAAGTCGAAGCCCAAAGTTTTATCCTAAACTAATTGTGATAGGAAGAGCATCTCACTTGGATTATAAACAAGACTATATTAATCTAATTCATCAATATGGGACAATTCACGAGCGTATATCTCAACATATATACAATCGGCATCAACATTTCGTTATTCAACTCGTCATATGGAATATGCAGGATCGGATTTTTTTTTGTCCCGTTTTTTATGAAAAATATAAAAATAAAACATTACATATATTTTTTATAGGAAAAAAATAATTGAACTAGAGAAAAAAAAAAATTGGGCTAGAAATAACTATCCGGGCTAATTACAGCTACGCCCCTGGAAATATGCCTTCCCGGTCACTTCAACACTCCATGGAGAATTACTTGAACTTTTAACAATAATTTGTAAGGACATTTAATGATCTACATAATTACTTTTGGAATATCTTCATAGAAGTATTTAGCAAGTCAAGTTAAAATTACTTTTGAGACTTCCTCAAAAAAAAAAAAAAAATTACTTTTGAGTTAATTATTCCGATCAACATCTGCAAAAGTCAAAGAGCTTTTAGCTAACTATAATTTGATAGAATCAATTCTTTGAAAATCGATTTTTATATTTTCATAAAATCAATTTGCTAGAAAATTTGGCATAACTCACCTTACAAGTCTTACATGAGGTACACCGAAGCTAAAGCCTAGATAAACAGTGTCATGGGTGTTGGGGCAAACATTCCTTTGCCTTGTCAGTTGAAGCAACTAAAAAGAGATCATGTATGGGATTTTAGGCAATAAATTTTTTATTTAAAAAAATAATTTACTCATTTATTTCAATTTGTTTGATTTTACTTCCAAAATTTTCATAATTCCATCTTTTCTGCATCTCACCTTTTTTTCCCTCTGTGTTATAGTGGGTCACACAACTCTCTGGTACAAGATGATCACAAATAATCAGCACTAACTCAATCATCATTGAGCATGTCTCTTGTAAGGCAGTCGCACGATGCGACGAGCTACACTTTTAATGTAAAAGTTATACTTGTAGAGTAAAAATGATACTTTTAGGTAAAAATGATATTTTGCTTGAATACACTTAATTTTAGTATATTAAATATATTTAGACAATGTATCACTTTCTATACTAATACACTTAATTTTAGTGTATTAAATGTATTGATAACGTATCACTTTCTATCTAAAAGTATCATCCGTCAAAGATCGTCGCGACCATCTTACACAAGTTTTTGTCATCATCATTTCCATATATTTCCAACCCATTATGCAGCAAATCAAGAAACAAACACGTTTGAATTTACATGATACACAGTATAATATGTAATACTAAAAATATAATAGAAAGAATCAGGATGAGATTCAATTAAATTTAGTTAGCTGTCACCACAAAATTTACATCCAAAAATTTCGTAGAACCCAACAATGAAGCATATATAAAAACGGTAATTACAAATGATAGTTACCAATAGGAAGAGTCTAAAACAAAGTAACTGGTAATCAATAAAAACCGCCTGCCCTTAACACGACTTTTTGAAAAATCATGCGAAAACTTACAAGAGCCTATGCCTCGTCGTTTCAATTTAAGCCGCAACGACATGAGTCCATTGAATCCATCAACTCCTCCAGCTGGTTTGAGAGTTATTTAAGTAATCCGAACTGTAATCTTGACTTCCAAATGCCATCCTCTGAAACATTCGGATTTGAGCAGAATGTTCCCTTGAAGTGAAAATCCCACTTTGGCCTGGTTTCACTCCGTTGTTCAAATCTGCCAACTCATCCATTGAATCTAGAGCTCTCGCTACCTGAAAATGACGAAAGCGCATAAATCAATAATGCAAAAGGTGAAACGCATAAAAATAGAGTGTACATTTGAGTAGAACTTTTTTACCTGGCTCATCCGTGGCCTTTTAGAAGCCAAATGGCGCACACAAGCTGCGGCTGCTTCTATCATCCGGAACATTTCACTTGCAACAAAGTTATCTTCCAGCCTAGGGTCAACAAGATCTCCAAAATCTTCTTTCTCTAGTGCTTGAGTGAGCAATGGCCGAGCCTGCAGGAGCGGCAGCATGTAAATTTGATCTGTTTTTGATAGATGAAAAGATTTTGCGATAATTACAAGACTACCCCTGAGGTTTTGTGTAATTACAAAAAAATCCAATTATCTTTATAATTACAAAGAAAACCCCTGAGGTATAACAAAATAACCCTTAGGTTTGTATTTGTTTTACAAATTACTCCTCAATATGGTGCAATTTGTGAAATAGAAACAAATGTCAAAGGGTGTTCGTAATTTTGAAAGAAAATGGGGTTGTTTTTGTAATTAGGTTAAACCCCAATGGTAGTATTTGTCATTATCCCAAAGATTTTTGAAACAGTGGCTGCAGTCCCCACTCCCCAACTTATAAACTAAAGTCCACTCCACTACTTAAAAGATAGAGAAAGAGAGAGAGAGAAGGAAAAAGAAAGAAAGAAAGAGGAGCATTGAGATTGACCACCATTTTATTACTAATTTAAGTATGAAAATTATGGAAAAATATCAATATCCCATGTCTAATCAACCTAAAACTAAACATTAAAGCTAATTGTTCTTGGTCTTATAAACAGCGAGGAAGCGTTAATTTCTCCACATCACTTTCTATTTTCACTATTTCTTCAGAAAACTGTAGTACCACAACAATATCAGTTGTTCTTCAATTCCATCTTTCTTCTTTAGATTTTAAAAAATGTTGCATTAATAACCCAACGGCCACAAATTTTGTTGCGGTTGAAAGAAAATTAAGCCGAAAATAGCGAAAAACGGTAATGGAACTTACCCATTCAACCAGGCTTTCGTCACCTAGAGGTTGAGACGAGTCAACAGGCTTACGACCCGTAATGAGCTCCAAAAGCACAACACCGAATGAATAAACGTCAGATTTCTCAGTGAGTTTACCAGTTGATGCATACTCTGGAGACAAGTACCTGCAAGTCATCCAGATAATTTAATAAATTGATGGATGCACAATATACACAAAAATCTATACCAAGGCCGCTGTTGTTGCATTAGTTCATGCCACACATTGGAACAATAAACTTATAGTTATCCTTAGATATCTTGGTAGGAATGCTGCTTCTAGAAACACCATGTTCTATGGTACCAGAGTGTCAGGTTTGCTGAATCTAAGAACAAGATGTACTGGGACCTAATTGAGTTTAGTATCCGCCATTAATTCAGAATAAACTGGTGACCTACCCGAAGGTTCCCATCACACGAGTTGACACGTGTGTATGTAAATCAATTCCAATGCAAGTTTTGCAAGACCAAAATCCATAACCTGTCCATAAAGTGGCAAAAAGCACTTAATGGTGATAGATTAAATTATTTAAAATATATGAGGAGTTTGAGAATTGATGTTGCTTTAAGGCAAGATTAGCAGCAACTCATAAATTTTATTGTGTAGTATGACAAAAAAAAAAAAAAAGCATACCCGTGCTTCAAAGTTGTTATCCAGAAGAATGTTGGTCGACTTGATATCTCTGTGAATAATACGGGGTTGACCTGACAAACACAGCCAAAATTTTAGGTGGATTCTTCACAAAAAATTCAGAGGAAAATTACATGGCATGACTGAATATATATTTTTGAGATAGTCAACCGTCTGATCAGGAAAAGTCAAAATTATAATGCCTAAGCTGTTTTTAACGTCCTCAGTTGGAGGCTTTACTATAAAAATTGATTCAGAAAAAAACAAAATTTGGGATTTCCCATGAACCTGAGGATAATGAGAATGACAAAACATTTTAAGCTGGAGGCAAGATAAACTACCTAGGATATGTATGGATGCTGCAGAAAACATAAGCCACGATTTTTAGAAGCAAAAATTGAAAATCCGAAAAATATAGGCTAGAGCTTACAGTCTTCATGAAGATACGCTAGTCCACGAGCTGCACCAGCTGCAACTTTAACTCGACTAGCCCAATCCATTACAGGCTTGCCTTCATCTGCCAATGTTGTAGCTCAAATGAGTGTACTCCATTTATTTCAAAAGTTGGCAAGCCAGAAACTTAAATCTAGCCTTACCATGAAGATGATAATGCAGGGTGTTATTTGGCACGTAATCATAGACGAGCAACCTTTGATGTTCAGCGATACAGTAACCAACAAGTGACACCAAATGCCTATGGTGTATTCGGCTAATGATCTCAACTTCTGCTCTGAACTCTCGCTCTCCTTGTCCACCGCCAGCCTTTAACTGTTTAACAGCAACTTCTCTTCCATCTACCAGAACTCCCTTATAAACACAGCCAAACCCACCTTCACCGAGAATATTATTTGCTGAAAACTCATTTGTAGCTGTAGATAGTTCTTGATATGTGAACCATGACCTTGAAGTGCCTATGCCACCATCTGGTGAGTACATGTAGTTGTTTGCTGAAGCACTTCCAGCTAGTTGAGCTGAATACTGGGTTCTTAGGAATGATGAATCTGGAAATAACAGAAAATGTGGAAAAATAAAGTACATTATCACTTTATCATTGTTTGAAAAGATAACTGGCAGCTTTTGGATATCGTTAAGCCACATTTGACAGCTCCAGCAGAAAAGGAAAAGACATGACATTCAATGAACAAATCTAAACAAATGGTGCTTATTACATCATTCCACAACATAAGATAGTAATCTCGATTTTGGGAGGATTCCACAACATAATGCCTTACAATAAGCACTGAAGAATACACATCAACCCAATTCATTCAATACATAACAAGAGACCAGAAGGACAAAATATACTGAACAAGTACCTGAATTTTGGGAGGATGCAAATGGAGAGGGAATGTTATAGTTGAGACTAAACTTGTTCTTCCTTTTCTTTCTTCTGTGTGTAAACCACACAGCCAGAACCACGAGACTGAGTGCCAAAAATCCCACAATACTGCCTACTGCCGCTGCACCACCAGCTGTTAGACCCTCAGATCTCCTGGGTGTTGCATCTGCAGTTATATTTGGACCAGTTGATCTTGCAGTGGGTTTCTCCGTAGGGCGGGAGGGTAACGGTGAGACTGGCAGGGTTCCATTAGTGGATGTATTGTTCAATGGAGGAGGCGGAGATATAGAAGAAGGTGGTAAAGATGATGTGTTGGGAGGCAGAGGAGGACTGGCGGTTGGTGGAATAGGTGGGGAACCAATAGGAGGAGGTGGCGATTCAGGTGGTGGCGGAGGAGAATGCTTCGGCGGATGTGCGACAGGTGGTGGCGGGAATTGGCGGTCGGAGGTTCGGGTCTGTGACTGGAGGCGGAGGAGAGGGTGAAATAGTCGGAGGCGGGGTGGTGGTGCTACAGGTGGGGCCGGGGATTCTTCTGGTGGAGATGGTGGTGGTGGTGACGAGACAGTTGGTGGTGGAGGTGAATTTGTGGTGGGAGGTGGGGCAGTAGGAGGAGATGGTGGCGGTGAGTCCGGGGGTGATGGTGGCGGAGAGTCCGGGGGTGGTGGTGGGGGTGAGTCCGGGGGAGGTGCTGAAGGAGGTGTAGGTGGTGGCCGTGGTGGTGGTGGCGATGGCGATGTTTCCGGGGGAGGAGATTGCGGCGGCGATGGAGGAGGGGCAGAAGGTGGGGATAACCGCGGAGGTGGGGCAGAGGAAGTAGATGGAGGAGGAGAGGTTGAATTTGTTGGGGAAGATGGTGGGTCAGCATTTTGAGAAGGATTTGGTAATGGTAATATTGAAGCCATAGTATATTCCCCACAAACAAAATTCCCCTTTATGAACAAATATGCGCTCAAGTTCAAAGATCAGAATATCCCCATTGAAATGCAAATGCAGCACACTCTCACCACTGAATTCCCAATATTCTCTGAGTCAAAAATATCCCAAAAACCCTAAAATAAAACCCCAATAAATTCTTCCCAACTAATTCAGTAGAAAATCACAACACCAAAACAGAAAAAATCAAATGCTAACAAAACCTAGATCGAAGAAAATCAATAAATGCCATAGAAATACTGATACCAGTAGAATCAATCAAACCAAATGCAGTTCAATCGAATCAGCAAATTGGCCGGAATCTTCCCTCCGTCCGGCATACGACGAGACCAAAGAAATGTGCAAGTATAAAACGTGGGTGCGACTTCGCAATGGTCTTCAAATACTTCGTCCACAAACCAAAAATGGAGAGAGGATAATAAATATTAGAAATTCGTCTGACAGTATTGATCCGAGCTTGCGAATGTGCGCTACGAACTTAGCTGTTTCTGTCAAATTTATTCATTTTTTAATTGGAAAGAAATTTGTGCTAGAGAATAATGGGGTGTGAAAAAAACTGAATGTGAACGTGGGATTATAGTATTGAAGGGGAGAACGTTATGAAAAAGCAAAGTCAAAGCAAACATCATGACCGCCATGTTCACTCTCACTGGGCCTTGTGCCTTGTTCTACCACTCAATCATTACCATTTTCTTTGAAATTTATTTATTATTTTCTCTGATATTGCCAAAGGATTATTGTTTTTATATTTAAATAAATTATTCTCTAGGATCATATTCCCATAATCATTCTTCAGTTACCATTTGCTCCAAGCATAGCTTTTTTTTTTTAATGATAGAATTATATTAAAACAACCTAAAACTAAAATTACAACTACAATCGATAAATGCCAACGGCCAAGAAAAACAAGACTAACTAAGAGCCTGGTAAAGAAACCAATTGATTCACATGGACTAAAAAAACTACCCACCCAAACTAACCACTCCGTGGGGAGACTTGGACTCCTTAAGGTATCAGAACACACCAAAAAACTAAAATCGGGCACGAGCAACCACTACATCTTGCGAACGTAAAAAAGCCGATCCGCCTCACGAGTTTAAAATCAACCGAAAAAGAAAATACAAACAAAAAAAAAAAAACAACAACTATACTAACAACCTAGAGAAAAAAGCAAAAAATTGCCTCTCCTCTCCCAAATCTCGCAGACCCATCGTCTTCTCCGCTCCGAGACACCTCCGTGAAGCTCGACCCGCTTCGCCCTGGACCAAAAATTTTGGCGGTCACCTTCATACGCCTGGGACCGCTATTTGGTATCCTCCAATAGAAACCATGGAGGGGAAGGAGAGGGAAGGAGGAGGGAGGGAGGAGAAAGGAAGGAAGGGGGGCTTGCAAAGGGAGAGGGAGAGGGAAAGCTAGGGTTTTTTTTTTGTTTTGGGAGTGTTAGAGAGAAGAGGGAGAAAAAAGAGTTAGAGAAAAAAAACAAAAGGGAGGGGGAAAGCCAGGGTTACGAGTAATTACTAAATTATTTATTGCACATATAACTAATACACTCGTATAATCGGAAAAACAAAAGGGATAATTACAAAAACACCCCAAGCATAGCTCAACTAGTAAAAAACCCGCAACGTGGAGGTTCGTATTCCCTGGTAACAGGATGGAGGATGATTTTTCTTGTGAGGTGACTCAGTCTATGGCAGTTGAGTACCCTAACTCGTTAAGGCACATCTCGCGATTCATACCATTTACAAAGCTCTAGGGTTAGGTTCATCCTATTCTTTAGTTACCATTTATTTTTGGGATAATTACAAAAACACACTTGACGTTGGGCTAATTACAAAAAATTCCAAAGATGTTTCAAATTACAAAAAACTCATTATGTTTGATTATGTGTTAAATTTATGAGGTAATTGTACAACTTTCTAAAAATATCAGGGGATTTTGATATGTCTTTTGCTTATGAAAAGGGAAATGTAAGACGGAATTAAACTTAAAGGGTTTTTTTATAACTTTCAAAATTCTTTTTTTTTCTATAATTAGCTCAAATCTCGGGGTGTTTTTGTAATTATCCCTTTTGTTTTTTCCTCGATTATGCGATGTATTAGTTATATGTGCGTAAATAATTTAGTAATTACTCTGCGTAACCCCGGAATGAGGAAACGCGTGAACTGTGTAATAAATTTCTTTTTGGTTTGGGACTTAAATTGCAAAAATAAGCACTAGGGAGGAGTATGGACTAGTAGTAGGGTGTCAATTTGTGTCGCTTCGAAATGTCATAACATAAAATTCATTTTATTTGTGGCAAATATTAAAAAATATTCGTGTCGATTTTTTTTAACTCTAATTCAATCCGTTTATTATTCGTTTTTTTCTGGCCAATCCAAAATGACATGCATATATTACAAATGATATTCATACTGAATTTCTTCCTACATTGTATCTCGTCCAAGTTTGGTGTACCAATGAGTTAATAACTTGCAAGTTTTGCAAGTAGTGCATGATCATAGTATATATTTCATATTTGCTTTCATGGGTACATGAATCCAAGAATCGACTAAAAGTGGAGTATATTTATATCTGTTAGTTGAGAAGACTATGTTAAAAAAAAATGATATAACTATTATCAAAATAAACTATCACATCTAACTTAAAGAATCAAAACAAAGAACAAGACGACAGCAACTTCCAACTAAAAGTCTAAAAGCTATAATGCCTTTTTGTGCTCAATGGTGACATTATTATAAATTTTAGGGATAATTAAAAAAAAAATCATGATGTTTGGAGCATTTACAAAAGATATCCGAATTTTTTTGAAGATCATACTAAGTAAACCATATATAAAGCAGTGTTCCAAAATCGCTAGGCGCTAGGCGGCCAGAAGGCGGGAGCTAGCGCCTGCGCGGAGCTTTCGGGGTTAGGCGGGGCCGAGCGGGATCGGCGGGATTTAATTGGAAAAATAACGTGGCGGACAAGGAGCTGCCTTCAGCGCTGAAGCGGCTAATTTGAGGAGGCTGGCGGGGTCTTTTAAACAGAGATATAAAGATGGCGACTAGGGTTACCATTATCCTTTTTGTAGTGATGAATCTTGTATGTGTTCTTAAGAAAAGAAATTTGTCAGTTTCGGTCTCAAAGGGCGTGAAACACATAAGAACTCTTGAATGGAAATGGAAAAGGGATGTAACTCCAGTTCCTTCGGAATCGCTAGTCAATCCTATTTCCGATAGGGGCAGTTGACAATTGAATCCGATTTTGACCATTATTTTCATATCTGTAATAGTGCGAAAAGAAGACCCGACTCACATAAATTCCCTTGAGCTTGAAGTTTCATTCCATCTTACATTTTACCCGTTAGTTGACCTAATAGAATTTGTTGTTATCATCAAATATATTAGATTACATCCCTCAAACTATTCTAAATACTACAAATAACTCCAATTTTTCATGTCTATTTGTAATATTTAGAAAAATTGAGGGATGTAACTGTAAAATGTAAGACGAAAAGTTAGGGCTATTTGAAATATTTAGAAAAATTTAGGTTTATAATTGTAAAACATTTGATGGTGTCGGCAAATTCCTTCGGTTCAACTGTTTGTGGTAAGAATATAAGATGGAAACAAAACTTAAGAGAATTCCTAAAATTTCGTAACTTATCTGAGTTTTTTTTTTCAAATCATCTCAAACCTCAAGGCTTATTTCGTAAATATCCCTAAATTTTATGTGAATGTTAAATAAAATCCCAATTGTTATGTGGGTATATATACCTCTGCAAATTATTATTGATAACAAAATACTACCAAAAATTAATGCAACAGAGCGTGTCAGCTGGATATTTTGACAATATACTCTCAAGTGTCGATCAAAAAAAAAAAATTTAAACCAAAATTGTACAAGGCACAACTCAATGTCAAGTGCAGATATAAAACCAAAGTATCAGTATATTTCACAAACTTCATTACTATTATACAAGTATCTATGATTCCAGACATCCAGTCCAGAACAAATAAAGCAGCACTCATTAACAACAACAAAAAAATCAACATGCCAATACAAGAAACTTGCAATAATTATCAATATACACCGAGAACGAAAATGTTTGGTGCCATATGGGATATCTTTAAACTGTATTTTCCTGCTCTTGAAGTCATTATTATCATTGATCCTCTTATTTCAAACACTGATCCAAATAAAAAACACACAATCAATGACAATAATGTCGAAACCAGCAAAATTTCCCTCCTTTATCACACCCCTCTTCTTGATCATCATCCCTACTATGAATCCACCACAACAGATTCGACAAAGAATTCCCATCATCGTAACCATTCAACTTCCTAGTATTACCCAACGCGCCTTCTTTATCGTACACCCCTTGCAACGCGTACGTAAAACCCTTCCACCCTTCTCCAACTCCTTCCCTTGCCAACGCCGGCAAAGTCCATTTCACAAGCTGTCTCACAAAATGCACGTCGGAAAATAAAGCTTCACTAATCGGCAATAAGGGCAATAGTTGAATCCCCAGCCGACACTCCTTCCAATCGGGTGGAGCAAACCAAAGACCACTGTCCCTTTTATTAGCCCACAACACTCCAACCACTCTGTTCTCTCTTGTAAATTCGTCCGGATACAAAGTATCCTCCTCATTCACGTGCCACCATGTCTGAGCTGCCTGAATTTCGAAAGCTGATATAGTCGATCCAATCGAAACAAGGTGACTATCCCCATAAGCCAATCCCATTAAAGCTGCCGAATAATATGCATTTACGGCCTCACTTGTGCTCTCCTGATTACGCCCATCTGCAAACTCCGTCAGCCCTCCTGCCCAAGAATGCAGCTTCCACAAATCAAAACACCTCAAACGGGTATAGTTTGAGTTTGCTCGTTTGCTTAAGTTCATATAATCGGCCATTAACGAATAAGCTTGTGGCCTGTACTTTCTACCCCAAGCTGCATCAATCTTGGCAAGCACAGAAATTCCATAAACAAAGTAGCCAAGATGATAATGGTGATCATTATAAACTCCAAAACCAAAATCGACCCCCGAGTCTAAAGATCCTTGTTTAGTCACAATTCCACCCCATTTCGCATCATACATAAAACCATTAGCACCAAAAGTACCCTCCATCCAAGGTTCAATTGTATCCTTCAAGAACTTCCTAATAGCTGGGATTACATCAGGATAGCATACTTCTTCAGCTATCAATGCCAGCCTGGCAGCCCTAGCAATCAATTTCGCGTAAAAATAAGAAGACGACGTCGATATCGCAGTAGAATCAAGTGCCTCAACATCTTTGATAAGGGCTTCAATTATTTCAGAATAACACTCCTCTTGAATTCCCTTAATTGAATGCCAAGTTACAGATACAGGGTCACTTTTCAAAACCCAAGAATCCCCAACAACACCCACAAGCTCTCCATCAATACTGTTGTATTTAAAATCCTCAATTACAGAAATTGAGCAATCAGTATCTGAAAGAAGCTTAAGATGGAGTGGATGTGCTAGCATTAACAAATCTCCCCAACCTCTCTTATCCCATTTGTATTCCAAACAGAATGGCTTTGTGAAAACAGCATCACCACTCACGGCGTAGCAAGAACTGAATCGATCTAAAACGGCCTCGAATTTCGGTTCAGTATTGGGCAAAGCAGCAATCCTAATTACTCCAGAAAACACACTAGAAGTGATCCTATTTATATCATGGCTCAAATTTAAGGGCGAAGAGGCGTAAAGCAGCCATGTTTGATTGTTATTCAGCTTAATGGTGTATTTTGTGCAAGAACTGTTTGGTGTCAATTCTAAAATAGCATGAATAGTTGAAATCGAGAGTGAAACATTACTCATCACATTACAAGTCAAAAAGGGGCTCCCTCTAACGAGGAAGAATCGAAGATTGTTCGAGGGGAAATCTAAAGTGACACTCAGGTCACTAAACGAAGAAATAACGTGGGTCGCATTTGGATTAGGGTTATTCAACGTAGAAATGGTGAGGTCAGAAATGAATACCTGGTAAATGAAGGCGGGATTTTTGAACAGAGATGGGAAACACAGAGTAAGCGACGATTGAGATGATTTGATCAGGTACGGATGGATGTATTCGGGCTGATCGCCATTTTTGAGGACGAAGTTTTGGAAAAATGAGTTAGTGGGCAAAGGGGTGGAGAGGAGGTGAGGGGAGAAGAATGTGGAGGGGTCAGGGAGAACCCTAGATTGGGTTTCCGGGAAGAGGAAAGGGCGAGAGTGGTGTGACACGGTGGTTTGCGGCGGATGGGGTGGCAACATGGCGGGGAGGTGGGCGGCGATGGGGAGGAGCTGCTGGGTGGCGGCTTTCGTCGTGGCTTTTGCTTGAAAGGCTTTGTGACGATGGTTTTGACTCTTCTTCTAATTTTCTTCAACATGGTTTAAAATGAATAAAATTGTGGAAATTTATGGGCCAGATTGTCAATTACGCTAAGTTTTGGGAAACAACAGCGTAATTACGTCAAGTGCGTGGACCTGTCAACACGATTAGAAGTGAGAACGAGTCAAATAAGATTTATATTTTCTCCCTAAAAAAAGAAGAAATGATGTATATTCTCATTAATTGTTGTTTTGTTTTCAATTTTTTTTCGGTTGAAGATCTAAAGATAGAGACTATTTATTTTTAGCTGTAAGGTGTATGCATTTAAATACATTTGATGAATTTTACCAAGAAAAGTTTGATTTTATGTTTATGTACTTATATAATTTTAGTCGACAAGATTCTTAATTTGAAACTTTAATAAAATGAATGAAATATGAAAAATTTATGTTCAATTTTTTTTTTTGGGAAACAATATTCAATTTTATCATAGCAGTACTGCAGTAAGTACTAAGCAGTGCAAATTTTTGAAATAAGGTGCGTACTATATCGTAAAAGAATAAATAAAAAGGAAAAAATTAAAGGCTAAAACTCAAACTTAAAGGCCTCAATATAGAAAAGAAAAAAATGATGCAGGCAGAGCCGATCCTATTAATTTTTTGGCATAAGTCGAACTTTAAAATTGGGTCTCCCCCTTTTTTACAAACTAAAAAACAACATAAAACAATAAAAGAAATAATAGTGTGCAATACATAGAACAATTCGAATATAGTTAAACTAATATGACATCTATGTTCAAAAATCCAAATAGTTATTTAAATATTACCCGCCTTACAGTTTTGTTGTCAAAAATATTAATCAAATCAGTATAATCAAGTTGTTCAATAATTTCTTTCTTAATCGATAATATAGTTAATCAACTCAATTTTTCTTGTGAAATTTATTCTTTTTTTTTAACATGTTTCCTTCTTTCTCTTCTTCTTGTCTTTCCCCTCTCTTTTTCCCCCTTTTTTCTCTTACTCCTTTCTCTTCTTTTTTCCTTATTTTCTATTTGCCCTGTTTTTTCTTTTTAATGGACGAACAACTTGCTTCTTTTCTCTTTTGTTCCCACCTTTCCAATTCTTTTAGACTTCCTTTTTTTTATCTTTTTGCATTTTAAAATTTAAATTGAGAAAATTTAATGTTGGATTCTTAAGGAAAATTAAAATTGATAATTTGTTAGATCCTAGTAAGGCTTAAGGCTACAAGGCCCAAGGAAAAATGGGCCCTTCATTGTTGGGGGAGTTTCAAACATTTTTATCTAATTAAATTCGGTAATTGTGGTGCAAAGTTCCAAGCTACAAGCATTAACCATGCTAGAAAAATGGGCTCTTCATTGTTGGGGGAGTTTCAAGCATTTTTATCTAATTAAATTCGGTAATTGTGGTGCAAAGTTCCAAGCTACAAGCATTAACCATGCTAGAAAAATGGGCTCTTCATTGTTGGGGAGTTTCAAGCATTTTTATCTAATTAAATTCGTAATTGTGGTGCAAAGTTCCAAGCTACAAGCATTAACCATGCTAGAAAAATGGGCTCTTCATTTTTTGTGGAGAACTTTTAATTTATTAGCCATGGAAATTCGAGCCCAAACAATTGATGATGCAAAGCTCAAGCTGCAAGCATTAGCCGCTGTACTAGAACCATTCTTTGTGCAATAATTTACTTATTATATATATGTAATATGTATAAAAGGTATGCATAAAATTTGGTCCCATAAAGTTTTTTCAGGCTATTAGGAGTGGCCCTTGGATGTAGGCTCCAAAGAGGACTTTATCCAATTTTTTTACAAGTTATTTTCACATTCTAAATAAATCATATAGAATTTTCACATAAAATTGTTGGTTCTGGATTTTCATTAGCATAGTAGGTAGGGATGGCAATGGGTCGGGTAAGACTGGACCGAACCAAACCCCTCTCATTTGGGCGGTATGAATCCAATAAATGAGTATGGAGTGGATAACGGGTATTGCGTTTTAGATCCGTGAGGTATGGATCGGGTAACGGGTATGACAGATCTTACCCGCACTCACCCATATATTTTTTTTTTTATTTTTTTATATCTTTTTTTATATATATAAAATGAATATATTATATTATTCTTATTCACGAACTCTTGATTTATTTATGTTGGTGTTTATTTCATAATTCATATAATATTTACAAAATTATATAAATAACATAAATTTTGAATGCACTATTTTGAGTAAAAATTTGGCCAAATATATGAAGTTGGCGGGTCTAACGGGTCTTACCCGCAAGACACGTCTATGGGCCAGGCGGGTATGGAGTGCGGATAGGCGGGTATAGGTATGGGTATGGGCATTGCATTTTATTAATGGGTGGGTCTCGGGTCGCGCGAACCCGACCTGCACCCGATCCGACCGTTGACATCCCTAATAGTAGGCCCAAATAACGTGGCTAAACGTAAACTATCAAATTGAAGAAAAAAGTAGCTAAAAATATTTATTTTTCACAACTCTTTTTCTTCCCATCAATCAATTGTACTTCTTATTCTTATAAAAATAATTTCCAAGAGCTATAATCTCCGTTAAGTTCACCTAATTTGAGATTTTATTGATTTGTAGAGTAGTACTCAGAATTCATCTTTCAAGCTTTTTTAATGTTCTTGTACAGCTTCTTCAATTTTTCAGTAAGTTGGTGGAGTCACTATCATATCTCATTCAAGGTACAAACCAACAAATAAAGAGAGAAAAATAAAAACATGAAAACAGTAATTAAGGAAAGAAAATGATGAAACTTACAATAGATTGTCGCTTGCCACTTGCAGAAGTTATGCTGGAAAAACGGCGTTCGTTCTTATTAATATTCAAATTAAGAAGCATTTCAATATTTAAGCAAACAAAGGGAAACAAGATAGGTGTGTCTTAACTTGGCAGCAGGACAAAATGTTAATTTCAAGAAATAAGGGGTTGCTTTGGGTTGGAAGTGAAGTTTGTAATAATTTTCTGGCCTGTTGGATTGGTTATGTTATGTCGGTTCGTTAGGAATGCAAAGTATGCAAGGCATCTACATGCTTGCAGTTTGGGGATGTGAAGGTAAGTATAAAAATGTGGGGTCTCTTAAGTCTTATATAGCAAAGAATATTTTTCAGGTTGCACTCTTCAAATTGGAGCATTGAATGGTACTCACACTTTTGGGTTCGAGTTTGGGGAACACATGAAATCCACTTTCAGAAGTGAGAGGTCCATGATGAGTGCGACACGGGTAGAAAACCCAAGGAATAGCCACGGTTGCTACAATCGGGCCATATTGGGCCCCACCCCCATTGTTTTTTTTTATTATAATTTTATTAAGAATTAACTTTTAGAAAAATTATTTTAGTTCATATGATATTTTTTTCAGTTTTCCATCCGTTCATCCCACTTTCGTGACCTAGCTATGCCCTTGAGAGCAGCACATGTATCCACAAATAAAAGTGTCGATTAGGCCGAGTTCAGCCAACTCGTTCAGGCCCATGTAGTCCCACACTCCCACTTTTTCGATGAATCAATCAAGACTAAAGCCCAGCCCGGACGAACTGGCTCGGGCCAAACCTGAAAAATTATTTGAAAATATGGATCAAGCCCTGTCCACTAGATCATTTGGTACTATGAAAAATCAGGTAATTATTCGGTTAGATCAGGATACAAGTTGGCGTTGCAGAATCAGCTTTCGTCGGGCCCGTCATCCTCTACGGTTGTTTCAACTTGGTGGCGTCGTCTTTGGAAGCTTCGCATCCCAGAGAAAATAAAAATCTTTTTGTTGGCGAGCGTTTCATGGAATCTTGCCTTGCGCAACCCAACTCATCAAACGGGGTATCTCCATGTCTCCCTTGTGTAGCAGATGCCACCATTGTGTGGAAACCATTGAACACGTGTTGCGAGATTGCTCGGACTCCAGGTCTGTATGGTTTGCTAGTTCCCTACATGATTTTATGCGCTCTGTTAAAACATCTTCATTACAAGATCTTTGCATTGAAGCGTGTCTGTGTTTGAATATGGAAAAGTTGGAGCTCTTTGTTGGGATCTTATGGGCTTTGTGGCACTCAAGGAATAATGGGTTATTTGCTAATGTTTGGCCTGGTCCTAAGGAAATATTGTCAGTAGCATCAAGAACACTTTTTGCTTATCAGTCTTGCTGGTTAGGATTTAATACTCAACCAGCTTCTAAAATTGGTCAAAAAGTGTTAAGTGGTCCCCCCCTAATTTTGGTGAACTTAAGCTTAATGTGGATGCTTCAGTCTACACGGATCAGGTTATGATCGGGGTTGGGGCAGTAGTCCGGGACTCAAATGGAATCGTTATTGCTTGCATGTCAAAATCTATTCTCGGTGTGTTTGATGTGACTACTTGGAAGCTATTGCGATGAGGAGGGACTAGAATTCGTTAGACTTATGGGCTTGAATATAGCTGCTGTCGAGACCGATTCTTTATCTGTTGTCAAGGCCATTAATTGGCAAGACCCATTTGGAAATGAGCTGTGTAATATTTTGGAAGATGTGAGATCGCTTCGTCTTCGACGATCATCTTGTTTCTTGTTTTGCCGTTCTAGGGAATGTAATTCGATTCTTGCACGCCTTTTTCCTCTCGTATTTAACCGTGCTCCCATATCCTATGAGATGGACGCGGTTCCTTTGTGGTTGAGATCGGTAGTTTTGGCCGACATTCATCAATAAAATATTTTGGTTTCCCTTCAAAAAAAAAAAAAAAATCTACTTTCGTAAGTGAGAGGTCCATGATGAGTGCGACACGGGTAGAAAACCCAGGAATAGCCACGGTTGCTACAATCGGGCCATATTGGGCCCCACCCCATTGTTTTTTTTTTTATTATAATTTTATTAAGAATTAACTTTTAGAAAAATTATTTTAGTTCATATGATATTTTTTTCGTTTTCCATCCGCTCATCCCACTTTCGTGATCTAGCTATGCCTTTTGAGAAAGAAACATGTATCCACAAATAAAAGTGTCGATTGGGCGAGTTCGGCCAACTCGTTCGTGCCCATGTAGTCCCACACTCCCACTTTTTCGATGAATCAATCAAGATTAAAGCCCGGCCCAGACAACGAATCGCTCGGGCCAAACTCAAAATTATTTGAAAATATGGATCAAGCCTTGTCCACTAAAGACGCTCTTGGTGGGTCGTTCCATGCCTCGATTCTCGGCTAGGAGACTTGGCCTACGGGCCCAAATAAATAATATCTATTAATCAATCGAAACATGTTTTTTTTTTTTTTTTTTTTTTTTGAGGGAAATCGAAACATGTTAAGTTTTAATCCAATCGTCGATCCGAGTGGAAAAATTCTCTCTCTAAGAAAAAAAACATGCGGTGTTTCCAATTACACTTTCGGCGCCAACAAGATCCCCAAACATGTTACCTCCACAAATCACGCCTGCAAATAATTTCTTCCGGCCACCGACCGGAGTATCATCTTCTCCGATGGACGTTAATAAGTTCCTCTTTCCCGAAATCATGCCTCGAATTTTCTCCCCAACTGCAAGTCCCGACCATGTCTCGATCCCTCGTCTCCGGTGTCTTTTTCCGCTTACCGCACCTTCGTCAAATACCCATGGAGGTTCTCTGTCCCACGCTAGTTCTAGTCCGCTGCACCAGGTTCAACCCTCCTCAAACTCTATTTTGCCCCTTGCACACGGTATAGTTGTTACTCCTCCAAATACTTCGCCAACCCACGACGATCTTCCGACGCATTTCAATGTTAAATCACCCGCAAACATACAAAGATATTATTAAACATGTTCCACTTTTAAAGGTTCCCACACACGACGTTAGGTTCTACCTCGCCGCTTATTCCCACGAAGAAAGGTAATATATACTCTCTACATATTATCGATGAAATTTACGAATCTCGCTTCGGCAATTATGCGAAAACTTCGTTGATTGGTCGAACGTTATATACTAAGGGCAACAAACCTTTGAATATTACGCAGCTTCAGGAAAAATTGAAATCTTTATGGCGTATAAATTCTTTCCGTATTATATCGCTTGGCAAGGGATATTACAATATTCACTTCGCTAATCTTCCGGATAGGGATATTGTTTGGAGAAAACGTTTTTACTTTTTATCCCCAGGAACATTTCGATTGCAGCCTTGGACGCCGGATTTCGATCCTGATAACACTACCACATCAATAAAGACAGGTTTGGGTGCGAATATTTGGACTAAGTTGGGAGTATTGGCATCCCGAGGTGTTGTTGGGGCTTGCTAGAGCCATTGGCTCTCCCATTAAAATTGACGATAACACTCTTTCCGGTTCAACGGGTCATTTTGCCCGGTACTTGTGGATGTCGATTTGAGTTCGACTTTACCCGAGAAGATGATGATCGAACGACAGGCACTCGATTTGTTTTCTTTCATTACGAACGCTTCCCGATTTTTGCCGTCGTTATCAAACAATTGGTCATTTAACAAAACTTATTAAAAATAACAAATTAGATCGCAAAATGGGTTAGGGTCGTAGCCTTTCCTGTAATCCTAAGTCTATTCGTCCGTGGGAATATGGAGAATTCTATAAATGATTTGGGCTGGCCGAGGAACATTTGAACATGCATGTTTCGAGGATGACCCTCATAAGAGGAGTGATGCCCCTAATCTCCTTTTAGAGGTAATTCTTCTAACCCTTCTACTTCTAATGCTTTTGCTATTCTTGATGGGATGGTTGGAGATAATATTGAAATGGATGGCGTGCATGTGTTGCCAATGGAGACTGCGGTTGCACATATTGATAGCCCAATTTTGACAATCGAGGCGGGGCTTGACTCGAGGGATATACAATCGTTAGATGATGCTTGTCATGTCCCCCACGCCGACACTTTAATGGCTAATAGGAATGATAGGTCATACGACAATGTAGCAAATGGGTCCGAATCGGACGTTGGGATTGCAATTGGGAATATTGATCTTACGATTTTACAAGGATGTCAATCTTTGATCCCATTTTCCTCGTCGCACAATGCGGAAAATTCTCTTGTGGATATCTTAGCGGATAAAAACTCCGAGGAAATTAGACAAAAGCTTTCTCATTGTCCGAAAAGGGGGGGTCCTTCAAGGCCGGCCATTAGAGTTCCCCGTTGGGGAGTCGAAAAATCGAATTCTATGAATATGGTAGCTTTCAGATCATGGGATAATGAAGTTGAGGAGAATCCGGGATAATCAATCGCTCGCATGGAGAGCCGACGATAATCAATGAATATTCTTCACCGAACGCTCGTTGGGGATTTCGAATGATCTCTCGGCGGCGATGCTCCGTCAACATTGCTATCTTATCGTGCCGATTGGCTTTGTGCAGTGGAACCTAAAAACAGATCACTCGCCTATTCATTCTTCTTTTTGGTCAACCATGGGTTTCTCTATTTTGGCGGTTAATCAACGGCCTGGCATGCATTATAATATATGGATTCTTGTTTCGCTCGTTTCATTTCGCCTCTGTGTTACATATGTCGATCAATTTGTTTTGGTTGAAGCGAGTTTATCGGTAGTAATTTTCGTATCGGTTTTGTGCATGGGCATGCTTCTTATGTGCGGCTCGTGATCTTTGGCGGGATTTGTTGGCTCATCGAGCTCTAATTATCTGTTGTGGGGGATTTTAATGCGGTGTTGGGCGCTCATGAACGCCGTAGTTTGCATGCTCCTAAAGTGAACTCCCGTCCGAATTTTTGAGCTTTATAGAGGATTGCCGCTTGATTGACATTCCTTCTTCTCGGTCATAAATTTACTTGGAAGGGTCGTATGCACACGTGTAATCATGTGGAATCTCGTATTGATAGGGTCTTATGACGGATGGATTCTTGGGTTTATGGGATGTGGTACATTGTCATGTGTTGCCTCGCATCGTGTCGGACCATCATCCTATTTCTATCACTTGTGAGGTCACTTTGTCCGGTCCCGCACCTTTCCTATTTCGAAACATGTGGACTCCGATGACAAACTTGATACTGATGATTCGCGATTCTTGGGCTTTGTCGACCTTCTCCGCCTCTCCTCGGGGGTAGGATTAAGGCAAGCTTAAACGCCTTAAAGCTCGGCTTAAGGAGTGGAATGGGCCGACGTTTTTGGCAATGTCTTTCAAAGAAAAAGAGTCCATTCTATCATCCATTGCCTCGATTCAGATACCATTGCTATTGAGGTTATTCTCAAGAGCTTTTTGTCAAGAAGTGAGTCTAACGCGTTGTTAGGTGAGCTATTGAACAAGGAATACGAAATGTTAAGTCAAAAGTCGTTTTACTTGGCTTAAGGATGGGGACCGTAATACTACATTTTTTCAACGTGCGGCTAAGATTCGTAGATGCTCGGAACTCCATTTCTTCTCTTATTATTGATGATAAACTCAGAGAGATTCAATTCTTATTGCGGCCCATGTCATTCAAGATTACGAGAACCTTTTCACAAATCGTCTTTTGCTCCTACATCACACTCGTTAGCCCGATTTCCTCTCTTATTGATGCCAAGGTCACCACGGTTCATAATCATATCCTTGTCACCCGACATACGATGAAGTTAAAAAAAGGCGGTCTTTGATATGGACCCTTTCAGCGCTCCCGGCCCCGATGGCTTTCCGGGAAATTCTACCAGCTTGGGAAGTGGTTTCTAACAATGTGGTGCATGCCATTCAACATTTTTTTGATAGAAGCGTGATTCCTCCAGGGCTTAATTCTAGTTTTGTGGTTCTCATACCCCGAAGATTCCGGAGAGGTCAAAGTTGATCATTTTCGACCGATGTTCTTAGCAATTTTGTGTTTAAAATTATCACCAAAATTCTTTTCTCTAGATTGGCCCCGATCACGACTTCTATCATCTCTCCTGTTCGGTTTGGTTTTATTGTGGGTCGTCGTATTCATGATTGTGTCTCTATCGCATCAAAGTGCATTAATTGTCTAGATCGTCGGCGTATGGTGGTAATATGGCTATCAAGGTGGACATTCACAAGGCTTTTGGCACCTCTCCTGGATTTCTTGTTGCACGTCTTGAAAGCTTTTGGTTTTTCGGATAGGTTTTGTGGTTGGATTACTAGCATCCTTCAAGATGCTGCACTCTCAATTCTATTGAATGGCTCGCCGGTTGGATATTTTGGTTGTTCCCAAGGCGTCCGTCAAGGGATCCTCCGTCTCCGCTTCTTTTTCGCATTCTTTGAGGAGGTTCTCGAGTAATCTTATTAGTCGGCAAGTTCAATCTCATGCTCTCATAGGTATTCAGCCGGCCGCAACATTTCTTTCCCATCTCACTTGTTATATGCAGACGATGTGATTATCTTCGCGCAGGCTTCCAAAGCCAATCTGGCATTATTTCGCGCATTATTTCGAATATGAGCAACTTTCTCGATCAAGATGCTAATCGGGACAAGTCTACCATTTATTTTGGTAAATTTGTGCGTCATAAGCGGGCTATTCTCCGTCTTATTAGGATTAGGATGGGAAGTCTGCCTTTTACTTATCTAGGGTTCCGCTCTTCAAGGAGTTCCTAGACGGATGCATTTGGAACCTATTGTGGATCGTATTATTTGCAAATTCAAGAATCGGAAGGGGCATTCTCTTTCTATGACGGTCGTATTCTGCTTGGTTAATTCTCAGATTTTCGGTTCGGTTGTCTACTCAATGATGGTCTATAGGTGGCGGCCACTCACTCTCATTCGTCGTTGGGACCGAGCCGCGCAACTTTATTTGGACTGGGACATCACAAAGAAGGGCTTGGTTTACTATTTCTTGGGCACGAATGTGTTCTCCTACCGCCGAAGGTGGTTTGGGCTTGCGATCGATTTCATCTATGAATGCATCATTTCGATGTGCATGGCTTGGGATATTTTAGCCGGGGATCGTTAGCGTCTTGTTTCCTCCGGAGCGATTTTTGGATCGATTCTTGAGCCAAAGGCCTCTCGATTACCTCTTCTCTTTGGTCGGGTTTCCGTCCTTACATCTCATCTCTCAAGAAAGACTCACGTTGGATTATCGGGGGACGACACCTCTATATCTTTTTGGTGGGATAATTGGCTTGGTTATAGTATTGCGATAAGATAGGTGTTCCTCCCGGTTTACTGCAAAGAGATTATCTCAGATCGCTTCGATTATCTTGTTGATGGTGTTTGCACTTCACTTCCTTGTTCATTCCGAATTGTGAGGATATTGTTATGGATATTTTGGGTATGCCTAATTTGGGTGGGGATGATTCTCGTGTCCGGTCTAAATCACCCATGGCTCTATTTCTTCTCGTATTGCTTATTGGCATATTCACTCGAGTTTTCCAGGTGGTTCGTTGGGGTAAGTGGCTCGCATCCTTGCATTCCGACACGACGATCTATGTTAGTTTGGCGCTGATTCATAAAAGCTTCCTTTGTGGGGTCATTTACGAAGCATGGGATTTACGACTGCGGTTTGTCGCCTTTGTTTTCAAGACTTGAGGATCTAGACCATCGCTGGGTATCTGCCCCATTGTTCGTTCTTGTTGGGAGTACTTCACAGCCTATTCAATGTGCGTTGATTTCTCATCCGGCATATGGGAGTCATGCTTGAGTCCGGATGTTAAATTAAGCTCTCAAATTCTCTTTTTGTGGAAGTTAACGTTGATTACTTTTCTTTGGGTGATATGGTCTTGTCGCAACAGTAATTTTTGAGGATTCTAAGTTCTCGGATGTTGCTATTTGTGCTCGTGCTTTTTTTATTAGGAAACTCGTCATGTTCCTATGGGTTTCATGCATAATGATTGTCTTGATCTTTTCATTTTGAGGAGGTTGGGTATTCCGGGTTGTCATCGACGGGCCAAATCCCCCATATTAGTCCGTTGGAACCTTCCTCCGCCAGGTTGGATTAAAATTAACACAGATGGGAGCGCTTTGGGGTCTCCGGGGGATTCTGCGTGTGGAGGTGTTTTCCGTAATTGTCATGGTTTTGTTATTCTTGGTTGTTTCACTTTGCACCTTGGTATCGGCTTCGCTTTTAGGGCAGAGTTACGGGGGCCATCACGGCTTGTGAAATTGCTCGATAAAGGATACCAATTCATTTGGCTTGAAGCGACTCTTCGTATGTCATTTCGATCTTCTTCCTTCTCAGCCGATGTCCTCGGTCCTTAGAGGCGACTTTTACTCTTATATCGTCGCTCGCCTTATTCAATTTCGGGCTTCCCACGTTTTTGGAGGCTAATCAGCACTACCGATGTCCCCGCTGGTGCTTATGTTGTGGGTAACATTTGGTGGAATGTCTCTCCTAATTTCCTTCATGATGTTATTGCTACGATCGTACCTTACTTTACCATATCGGATATTAGTTTGTTTTTCCTTCACCTACGCAAAACAGGTTGTTTGTATGGGTTTTTCCGAATTTCTTTTTTTGGTACTCTTTTTCCTTCTAAGCCAGGGTTTTTCCGAGGATGAGTTTTACCTTAGAAGGTTTTTAACGGCCCCACCTCGTGCTAGTTGATCGGTCTTGTGATCAACATTCTTTTTCTCCTTTTATTTTATCTTGGCCTTCGGCCTTTTACCTAAAAAAAAAAAATTCCAATCGTCAGTCCAAAATTGTTAAATGCCATAATAAGAAATACAAAAAGCTCTTTTAAGCATACCATTAAAAATAGTTCAGTGATTAGTCATAACTCATAAGGTGATAAATCTCATATCCACCAACCGAGTGATTAGTCATAAGGTGATAAATCTCATATCCACCAACCGAAAACGGAAAAATAGACTCCAATAATGTAAATTAAACGTAGAAGTGTAAACTGATCGAATAATTACGAAGACAATATTATTCAAGTTTTTTGAATTTTAACCGAATTTTAAAAATTCGTGTTTGAGTTTGTTTTGATTATAAATCGAATCAGACTAGAACAAGTTTTAATCGAGTCGAACACAAATTTAACTAAAATAATTTGATGTTTTTATACATATTTTATAATTTTTTACTAATTCAATACCCGAGCTTTGTGTCTTATCAAATGAAAAAAATGGTCAAACTTGGTTCAACAGTACACAAAAATTTGGTTTGTTTTTCGGCCAACATTAAATCCAAAAACTTAATTAACAAGATGGAAAACTAGCTCGATAAATATTTGGGCGAAAAAATACAAGAACTAATTACTATTTTGGAACGACGAAAAAATAAATAAAGAAAGAAAAAGAAAGTCGGAGCTACTGGAAGCAAACTGAGATGGCTGGCCTACTAGCTTGGGCGGCGGACGTGGTCGGTGGCGGTGGTAGTGGGAGGAGCGACGGAGAAAACGATACCAATTCCATCCCTTTGATCTTCACTCCCGAACAACTGTCCTACGTCCAAGAACTCGATCGCAAATCAGCTTCTCTGAACCGTTCTATTCAAGATCTGCGGCTCAGATTGCCTCCACCCGACATTTCCCAACGTCTTCCTGACCTACACGCTCATTCCCTCGCCTCCAACAATGCTCTCGCCCTTCAGCTCAACGCCCATTCCTCCACCAAACAGCAGGTACTTTTTTGGATTCGTCTCTTTAAACATTTATGGTTTGAATTGTTTCTGTTGTTTGGTGAAATGTATTGTCTTTTGCATAGTGTGCGTTTATATTGAGTTTTTACCCCTTTTCCTGGCGTGTTTTGATGATGATGAATAAATAGGCAACAGATAAGAAAACGGTACTTATAGTGTGGTACTGCTCATAATGTAGACATAAATCAGCATATGAATTCAATAGAAGAAAGCATATAGCTCAGAGCGTGCTGCCAAGTGTGATCCTTATGATTCTATTTTTTTAATATAGAAATAGGAAAAAATTGAATAACAATCCATATCTGGTTCTCTATAATTTTTTGTTCTTCATTGCCCTAGTTATCTCTTTAGAACCGGGATTCGTTTGACTGTTATCTACTGTTGGGTTTATGGCAATTTTGTGGAAAAAGTAGCGCGTTTATGTTGAATTTGAGGTTTGTGAGTGTAGAACGCTGATGTTTATTCGTATTGTTCATTGCAGACACAGCTGAGAGAGATTAGGTTGCAGGAAGAAAATGCAGAGTATCAAGAAGCTATATCCAATTATGAAATTAAGATTCAGGAGAAGTTGCAGGAAGCAGATTTGCTTCGAAGTAAGTTGAAGGTCAGAGTTTGATCTCCTAAACTTATTCGCATGTGTAGGCTGTGGAAATTAATCTTCTTCCTTTTAATTGATTCACTTGATACTTGATAGTCTTGATGGCTTTGTGGTTGGCTGTGACTATTTTTCATATCTTTAAATATTTTATGATGTTCGGAATTTCTTTTGTGGAGCAACCTTTAAAACATGATAAAAACATGCCTTACAAGTATTCTTTACAGGAAATGGACTTGATTGAGCAGAACCTGAAAGATGAGTTGCAAAGAGCAGAAGCGTCCGTAGATTCCAGCCATTCAGGAGAATCAAACAAAATGCTTAATGAATCTAAATCAGCCGTTGAAGCCCAACAAGAGGCAGACGCTCCCAAATCTGCATTAATGGAGAAGTTGGAGAACAAGAAAAAGGAAATGGTCTGTTGTATGGTTAAATATAACTCTTGTGCTTTATGCTTGTATTTTAATTTTTTGACCTGCTGAAACTCTAATTCATCCAAAAGGCTTCTATGGAAGAGATTGTTCAAGAATTGGAGAAGAAGTGGCAGCAAGTCCAAGATAACGCATTGAAGCAACCGACTCCAGGTACTTTTCTGATTTTTATGCATAGTATCATGTTTATTACCACTATTCATATTCTAGCATCCGGCGAACCAATGATACAAAATTCAGCCCCATCATTATGTCATATCTTTTCATAATACCGACTATATGGCTACTTTATGCATAAATTTGTATTGTGTGTAATATGAACAAGGCCGAACTTAAATTTTTTTTAAGGAGGTGCAAAAAAGATAAGTTAGCAACGACTTAAGATTAGCCTCATAGTGGTGAATGTTTTGCCTAATGAACTACACTTATTTGATGGTAATTCTACAGTACAGATAGTGGAGATGTTGGTTTTATTAGTAAATTAGTAGATGTTCCGCCTCTCTTCTAACCAAAAGAAGGGTAGCATCTGTGCATATATGAGGGAATAAAAAGTAAACATATAGTACATTAATTATTGAAAGCTTCATAAATACAAATCTTGGGAAACTATTTGGGCAGACTGCCTAATAATAAATATGGCTTACCAAGCATGGTATTGCAAGGCAGTCGTCCATCAGCATAATGGTTTTGTTTCAACTATGTTTGAGAACTCTGTTTAAACAGCAATGAGATTGCTAATTTTACAAGATCCTTAATCAAACAATCCTCTGAAACTGTGATTCGTAATTCCTTATGGATTCACCCATGAGCTAAAATGCCACCAGAAAATTAGTCTTCAGAGAAAAATGATGTTCTAAAGCAGAAAAATTGTGAAAATCTGGCCAAGGAATTTGTTTTTAAATGGAAAATTATCTGCGTCGATTTTTGTGAACTCTCACAATAAGTGAAATCTTTTTTATCAGCTATACATCTTCGATATTCTTAATTAACTAATACACTTCTTTGCAGCTCAGCGAGAGAAAACATTGGATAAACAGCTTCATAGCTTAATTGAACAACTTGCAGCAAAACAGGTTAGATTTTGTTATTTTTCCTGTTATTGAGTGCTGAAAATTTGTATAAGTTTCGTAGTGATTATTATCCATCTTGTGCTTTTAGGCTCAGGCAGAAGGTCTCGTTGGTGAAATCCATGTCAAGGAGCTGGAGCTGGAAAAGTTAAATGGAATGTTGAGAAGAATAGAAAACAGCAGTTCAGATGTGAATATGGCTAGGAATAGGTCTGGAAGAAGCGGCTCTTTCAAGGCTTTTGATTATTCTATTGATCCTCACTACAAGCTTCCTGTTCATACGGGTGGTCGGAATGAGAGTTTGCAGAGGTTGATGCTGCTCAGGTCTGCTTTTGTGCTCTACATTTTAGTTTTGCACATATTAGTATTCATCAAGATTTCATTCTAAACTCTACCGTACACTAAATTTCATTATTCTGCAAAAGCTGATACATTTCTGTTAGTTTATTATATATGCTACTCCTGATTGTACAGAAATTAATTTATGCATATAGAACAAGATCGTTGTTGAAAACTTTGATTTAGGTGTTGTTTACCTGTTCTGCTCTGTTGTTGTGAATTAATGATTCTGCATCAAAAACAATGGGCAGTTAATCACTCTGTGACTTTGATTAAATTGATAATCTCCTATTACTATTTGATAGTCATCTGTCATAATCACGTTTTTATCCTTATTTCATCTCTCTTTGAAGCTGTTTTTTCTTCTTTTTTTTCTCTCAAATTAAAAAGAAAAAATTAGTAAACACTGCAACTTAAATATAGTACTAAAAGTATGCTGGATGATCATCTGCAAATATTCCAGATACTGGATTCTAAACAGCAATTTCTTGGCCCGTTAACATAACTCAAGTGCCGGAAGAGACTGGCATAGCACAGTCAGTTTGAACTTAGTCAGGGATTGTTTGCAATCACTGAAAAAAAAAAGTGTCTGTTTTTAGCTGGAAAAAATTACTTTTTAGTATTTACAAAAGTCAACTTCTGCTTCGATTATGCTTCATTTAATCAAAATCTAAAAGTAGAGTGATGAGTGCTTTTAGATTTTTGATTCTGCTTTTAGTTTGACTTTTACAAACACATAAGCACTTTTGCAACTTTTTCACCAAATACTCTCAACTTTTACTTCTATTTGCAAGCACATTTTCAACTACTTTTACTTCCACGACAATAAATTACTTCTTCTAAAAGCATAAGTTTTTGCAAATACTCCCTTAATCTTACTCTCATTAGCCTCACTGGCCACAGCCACGACTTCAGTAAAAAGTAATAGGATCTACCAATATAAATCTCAACGTTTTCCCTTCCATATCTGATGCTTTGAGCTCTTTCACCATGCACTTGAAATTCTAAGGTATATATAAAAACTTGTTCTCATGTTAAGGTGGGGTCTTGTTATTAGAAACGTAGTATATCGGTCATCACATTTTTGCGTCTCATAAAAAGCCCTGGAAACAGTTTCATAAGCGAATTAGGAGAGCATCAATATCATTAACTTGGCCATTGAACTTTATTAGATGGTTGACATACATGTTTCATCTTTTATTCTTTTAATTATAGGCAGTTAACATTTAAACAAAATTCTTGAAAATATATTGAGCTCATGTAGACTTGCCTAAATGCTTTAAAACCCAACGCATAAGAATACTTTTAACTCTCGTTGCAGAAAATTATTACCAGATAAAACAACTGGATAAAAGAAATTATAAATGCTATGAGATTTCATTTGTTTTAAGGATAATTACAAAAACTCCCTAAAGTTTGGGCTAATTATAAAAAAATCCAGAATTTTTTGAAAATTACAAAAATCCCTTGTGGTTTGATTCTGTCTCACATTTTTCCCGGTGATTTTCGAAAATATTTCAAAAAAAAAACCTGACATTTGCAAAAATATTACAATTACCCCCTTAAATTTAAGAGAACAAATATGAAAGGCTTTTTTTTTTTTTTTTTTTTTTTTGCAATTTTGCAACATGTCTAGGTTTTTTTTGTAATTAACCCAAACCTCAGGGTGTTTTTGTAATTATCCCTTATTTTAATGATAATTGTCTTCTGTTATACTGTGATAATAGCTGCTTCTTTTACAAGTCAATAACTCAATACCTAATGAAAACCTATCACCAATAAACTCAAAAGTAACACGATAATCATGAATTCTAATTTGTTTGTCTTTACTGATGTAGCCCCTATAAAATTTTGAATAACTCCTAAATTTTAATATAATATAAATTTAGATTAAGGAGATCTGTTTAACCTTGGATACTCAACAATTCAAACAGAGCATCACATTCAGATTGCAAAATCTTTTCCCTGGAGATACCCCACCAGTTCTTATTTTCCTGTTAAATGTGGGGTGGGATTGAATTATTGAAAACATGTAAATTCTAGTCTCAATAAAGAGTAGCATCTTTTTTCAAACTCAAAAAGCCTCTGATTGTGGGGGAGATCAACTTTATCTCCTCCCTATGATAAAGCTTTCAACTTTTTGACAAAACCAATATTCCAATATCTTCAACAGTAATAGTACAAGAATACAAATACTCATCTTCAGCTTAACAACATCAAATATTAGAAGAATAAATGATTTCACCACCACTCTGCTTTCTGATTCTGGTGCCCTGTTACTGCTCTGCATACCGGCATTGTCCATAACCTGATAAAACAAAAACACTTCAATAACTTAAAAAAATGTTGAGAATCAGTATTCTAAAAAAGTTAGGCGCAAGTGAGGTGGCAAGCTTGGGCTTAGCGCCTAGGCAGGTTAGGCGGGACCTGGTTGGGGCTGGGTGGGGTTAGATGGGAACTAATCGGAAGAAAAATGTGGCGGACAAGGGCCTAACACCTAGATGGAAACTAATGGGAGCTAGGTGGGAATTTTTAGAACAGTCTTGAGAACTTACTTGGGCGGGTTAGGCGGGACCTGAGTGGGGTTACACGGAGACTAATCAAAAGAAAAATGTAGGCGGACAAGGGAGTCTAGCGCCTAAACGGAAACTAATCGGAGGTAGCCGGAGATTTTTATTAAAGTGTTGAGAACTTACTTGGATCACTGAAAGTAACAAGTCCAGTGCCTTTAAAGTCACAATTCCAATAATTCCTCCCATGCATCTGATAGTAAGCATTCATGGCATATGATGCATGTGCATGTATCTTATCAGGTGCATAACAATCTCCATTCTCATAAATCTCCCTGCAATCCACACCACCTGATCCACAGCAGAAATCAACCACAGCCTGAACCACCTTCTCATCTGCATGTGGTTTAGCCACACACCACACAGAAGGACCCCTGTTCCTCACCCCACCTGATGTTTTCTCCCCAAACCTAATTTATCCCCACTGCCAGAACAAAACTGGCAGCTCAAATCCACATCATAAACTTTAGAACCATCACCATTAAAGATCCCAAAATTCCTCTCACTTGCACCCCCTGGTTTCTTGTTCTCATTGAACAAGGCGAACACAAAAATCTCTACATTTTCTTTAGGCTTCATTGGTGTCCCTTTATTCGATTGCGCACGTTCGATTAATCTCGTATTGTAAGTCCTCGCGTTCTCTGGCGTCGCCTCGGTTTCGCCAGGATCGCCCTTCGACGGCCACCACGGATTCGGATCACGATAATCTTGATCGAACGGTTCGCGAACCCTAGCGAACCGATGGCCGATCGGACGGCGTCGATTTGCGCGTCCAGCAAATTGTTGTACGTGTAACCCTTCGGATCAGAAACCCCAGTGCCATTTCCTAGCAATGCATATTCCAAACTAATGGTCTTTGAATTGTCCCTATAAGCAAAATATGGATATGCATTCACCATAAACGGTGCGCCGCTATCCGCCAAGAAACCGACGACGGCCGTCATTGTCGGTAACAGCATGGCGGCGAAAGTGGCGGCCGACGGTGGGAATGAGGAGGCGAGAACCGCCATGCTATGCGGCGTGGTGACCTTGATTTTACGGTCCAAGCCGCGTTCGACCAAAACCGCGTGCAAATTCTGCATGGCTCGGACTAATGCATTGCGATCCAGCTTGTCGGATTCGGCGGTTAGATACTCGTTCCCGACGGCAATGCCGATGATGGAGGTGGCCGGGATGAAGGGAGCGATGCGGGCGGTGAACCATTGGCCGGCGGCGGAAGGGTTGGAGCTTATGTTGGCAACTTGGGAGTTTTCGACTGCGACTATGAGGTCGATGCCGGTGTTTGAAAAGGCTTCGAGGATTTCGGGGTTGGTGTCGTAAATCTTGATTTTGTTAATGAGGGTGGATTGGAGCAGCTGCGCCACCCGTTTGGGTGGAGGGAGGTTGTTTCCGATGGTGCCGTAGTTTATGCCAATTGAGGAAACTTGGTGTATTAGGGTGAGTTGGAGGAGAAAGATGAGTAGAGGGAGTAGCATATTGGTAGGGGCCATCGTTGGTTTTTGCTTCTATTTGTTTTAGGGAGTGAGTATATATCTGTGGCCCAATTCTCTTACCGCTGGTAAAGAGGTTTGAATTTTATATAGGGATATTTACAAAAATACCGCTAAAGTTTGGGCTAATTACATGAAAACCCAGAGTTGTTTGAGAATTACAAAAAAACCCTTGAGATTGGATTCCGTCTTACATTTTTCCCGGTGATTTTGGAAAGTATTTCAATAAAACCCCTGACATTTACAAAAATATTACAGTTACCCCCTTAAATTTAAGGCAAAACGAAACATGAAGAAGTTTTTGTAATTTTGAATCATGTCTGGGTTTTTATGTAATTAAGGGTTTGTTTTTGTAATATCCCTTTTATATATAATTGGTATTCCATCTCTTAATCAAAATATAAATTGTCAGGATTGATATGTACTTTATCATATTACTATAATAGAAGGTTAATTTTTATTAAGAATGTAAACTGATATGTGCCTGTTGGTGAATGAACCTTGTTATTTCTCATGGTGTTTCACTTGGTGCTTCAATTATAGGTACTGATGCTATTATGGTGCACATAGTATTCACCTAATATACCGAAATAGCAAAATAACACAGAAATTGAAGTGAAATACTGTTAAAAAAAAATAAAAAGATAAAAAAGTCCGGATTGTGATTTTATTTTTGAGTACAATGAGGGATAGTAAGTTAGGGAATATACGCATTCATACATATGGGATCGAATTAGGGTCATTCGCTGACAACACAACCCTCTACATTGAAGCACAAGTTTGATCCAAGTCCGGATTGTGAATTGACTACCCAGTGAGATGGGGTAATGAGATCCTACATAATTGTCCACTACCCAAGTACTTTGTGATTTTAACGTAACCGATTATGACACATGCATGTATTTTTCTTCAAAAAAAATTAATTAAAATGAGATATTTGTCAAATTCATGTGGAAGCTTAGTGGTACCGACCAGTGGCGAAGATAGGGGGGCCAACCCGGGCCCGCCCCCCCCCCTAATTTGTTTTACGAGGTAAATTTTTTTTAGTTAATTTTTATATGTATTTTTTTTAGTTTTTTTTTATTTACCCACCCTAATTTTAGTGTGATCACCAAAACAAAATAATTTCATTACGCCATTGTTACCAACTAAGTAGTATCTACTCAGTCGAAGGGGTTTGGACAAAGAGTCCCACCACCGTGAATTTAGCGAACTTTTGTGCTGGATGGCATTTGCAGAACTGCAGCATGGCATGACAAGAGGCCTGGTGTAATTATGGGTTTTGACTCTTTTTAAAGTTTATACATAACCAATTTCAGTTTTCACATTGAAACTTTGTGCAACATGTAAGAAATAATGTGATCTATCTACAGATTCTACACGGGCCTAATATTCATATATTTTCTTCTTTAGGTTTATTTATAAAATTCTGTATTTTATAAAATGGTCTTAAAAGTTTATAACATGCCAAATTCCTCATAAAATAGAATTATGAATTTACAAGATTTTAGTAATCGTTGTATTAATTAAAAAAAAAACTAGAATTGTTAAGATCCTCTAAATAAGTTCTTTATTAATTTTTTTTATAAAGTGCTTAAATATTTTTATAAATGACCACTAACAAGTTGATAAGAGTCGAATACACATTGAGTACAACACTTCTAGTGTGATGGAGCGTTCAAAAATATTCAATTACATATTTCGATCAGGCCCAATAAGCAATAACATTATTAGATCATACTATAATCCTATCTATCCCAAACACATTATTTAACAACAGTAACAAAATAAAACTATACTAAATACATTTTCTTATTTTCAAATAAATCCAATTTCCAAAAAAAGAATATCAACGAAAATACCAAAAAAAAAAGATGGACATAATTTTACTGCATTTTCTTCCCACTCTGAAGGAGTCTTTCCTTGTAAGTTTTCCGGGCCTCCATCTTTATCATGTGGAGCAAAAAATCGGCCCAAGAGTCAATGGGCCCCGGCAAGCACCAATGCACACAATCATTATACAACGTCACATTCTCATTGGGCCAATGCCCATATCTACTCGGATGCCCATCGGGCCTCAAAAGCATGGCCTGCGTAGTGTCCAGCAACCTAAATTTCTTTTTCCCTACCCTTTCCGCAACCCTAAACTCCTCCAACTGAATCATATAGAATTCCAAATTCAAACCCTCCAAAATCGTCTCGTTGCTCCGGAACGGCCGCCGCCGCACGCAATCGCCGCCCTCGTTCCACAGCCCGTTCTCGAAATGCGAGGGCGCGAATGTCCGCAGGAACGTGACGCCTCTGAATTTCTCTCTCCCGTTGATGGCTCTGAACGCCGTGCGAAACACGCGGCGGTAGCCGTACGTCATCGGGAGATCGGTGATGTTGGGGAGCTGGCAGTAGCGGCAGCCGACGACGCGGCGGTTCTCGTAGTACACGGCGGTGCGGGTGAACCAGTGGCCGGCGTTGAGGATGACGTAGTCGAAATCGTCGATCTGTGTGGTCCATGACTCGTCGAACTCGTCGAGGTAGAGGTTGAAGAGCCCGGTGTGGGTCGGGCCGTCGGAGTCTCGTTCTTTGGATCGTACCAGAAATGGAGTGGTGAAGTAGGCGAGGGTAAAGTTGTAATTTACGTATTCCCAGCGTTTGAAGTGCTCGTCGGAAGTAGGGGAGACATCGATTGGGTATTCAACCTGAAAATGTAATGATACAATGAGAATCAGATTAAATTTGTAAAACTGATGTTAATTGGTCATGGAATGATGGGAAATTACTTGTCCAGTCATCACGATTATGCTTGAAAATTGAACCAAACTACTCGATATTCGACTGAAGATCGACTATTAAAAACTTGGTTTAGCTCATTTCGTTAATATAACGAACAAAACTTGAAAACAATTATTCGAGCTCGATTCGTGTTCGGCTAGACTAAAGCTCGACTTGATTAATAATCAAATCAAACTGAAATACAATTTTTGAAGCTCGATAAAAATTCAAACAAGCCTGAACAATACTATATTCGGCTCAACTTGACTCGTTTATACCTCAACTCACGATAATGCATTTCTAAATTCAAATCTATACTTTTTGCGAAATTCAACATAATAAGTTAATTAACAAACTAGAGAATTATTTTGAGATAGATGTGGTAAAATGTCACACATTTAATGGGAAACAATTACAAAAACTTAAAGAAAATATGTTGGAAAAATTGAAGAAAATTGCTGGTTTGATCCTTATAATAGTAATGGGCAAATTTTCTGTAATTATATTTGCTTTGCCATTTTTATTGGTGGTGTATTTCCAATTTATATAAACTATACTTGAACAGTATCATTTGAAAGCCCGAATTGTGTGTTTAACGCACTATCTTTAAAACAGATTTGTTCTGGATGTATGTTTCTCAGGATAAGACGAGAAAATAAAATTATCTAATTCTCTGGCGAACTAAACAATATGCTTGGTAATTATCACCAATGCAAGAGTTTTGGAGGTAGATTAATTTTTTTTGTGTGTTTACCAAATGTGAGAAATAAATCATATTTATAGCCATAAATATGACCTTTCACCACTCTATTTGATCAATAGGATTGTTCCTTATTATTAAAAAGGTCAAAAACCAAATAAAATTTGCCCTTTACTATTACAAAGGTCAAATGAGCAATTTTCTTCAAATTTTCCAACAATTACCCACATGAAGGAAATTACGAAGATACAAAAATTTGATAATAAAGTCGAATAATTGAACTCTGAATAGGATAGACATGTGTTATCCTTTAAACATTTCCTTGTGAAAGTATATTTACTTTACTAGCTGATATGTAGACGCGATGTCCGTGAACTGTTCCGCCTTTTGTGTAAATGATGATATACCTCACACAATATCCTTCCCAACAACCTGAAAATATGTCTGGTTCTACAAGGGGTTCTAAGAATTGAGTCTTATACAATTCTTTTGAAATTGCCACATTTCTCACTCACATATGTGATTCTTATTTAGGAGTAGCCCGCACTACCCATCTCGGCCTAACAATGCATAGAGTTGTCAAATGGGCCAGCCCGACCCAGCCCAACACAACCCGTGGTAGCTCGCCGACGAAAGAGAGAATCTGGTCAGGTAAGGTCGAACCAAAATTCCATTGGGCCGCCATTTTAGAGGCCCAAGCCTGGTCTAAAACCTGAAAAATCGGGCCAATCGGTCCAGGATTTCGGGCCTAATGGACCGAGCTAAATCGGTTCATCTTTTTTCGGGCTTAAAATATCATAGTCCGACCCGGTCTTATCAATGTGTTGGTCTAGTTTTGACAGCTCTACCGATACACAAGAATCATTAAAGCTAAATATTTACCATTTTTCCACGGGCATCACTGTTAAGAAAATTGCTCAATTGACCTTTTTAATAATAAAGGACAAATTTTATTTGGTTTTTGATCTTTTCAATAATAAGGGACAATCCTTATTTGATCAAATACAGTGGTGAAAGGTCACATTTATGCCTATAATTATGACTTATTTCTCACATTTGAAAAACACACAATAATTTTCATCTACCTCCAAAACTTGTGTATTGCTGATAGTTACCAGACATATTTTTCAGTTCGCCGGAGAATAAATAATCCAATTTGATATAGTTCATTGATAAGACAAGTGGATACACGTGATCATGTCACGTGGAAGTAGCTCGTACGCGTAAGAAAAGTAACCCTATAAATATGACATAAGTCAACCTACATCTATACTGACTTAAACTTTGAAGGATTTTAGTCGGGACCACCCAACTAACCTAATGTTCATTGTGTTTTAGGTCTCATAAACTAAAATACCTAGGCTCGTGCCAAACTGCCAAAGTAACGAGATCCAAAATACATCCAATTCTTCACCCAAATCAATAATAAGAGTAATAGATATCGTAAAGAACAAAAAACATTGGACACAAATAAAATATAATAATTGCAATCCTCACCAAAACATATAAGTCCATAGCTTTTATGATTAACTTCACTTTAACAGTATCCTAAAGGATGACATGCGTATAGATTGAATGTACAACTAGTGCAAAAAGAATATCGCAATTATTCAAAAACTTCAATTATTGATTAATTTGTAATAGATAATATATAAGAACAATCTGGAGAAAAAAAGAAAATAATAGGGCCCATTTCGCCAAAAGCACATGTACTGTTCAGCTTTTGTTAAACCAAATGAGAAGTTATGCACAAAATTCGATCTAAATCCTTTGTCTTTTATATAAATTATATGGTTTTATATAAATATAGTCTTATATTTAAATATGGGATTGAACCAAAGAAAGCTGTGTATTGTACCATTTTTGTCGGATGGGGGGCAATTTCCAATCTTGGTGAAATATATATAAATATTATAAAGATAATAAACAAGTATAAATATAGTCTTGAAGAGGACAATATAGATCTTGGAATTGTTGAGCTGCTCACGTTGCTAAGATTAGATTCCCTGTACTTTGTCATCTTCCCTTTGGTTTTATTATTCTAATTTTAATAAAAAATTCATTCAAGACATTATGAAAAAGTCTTCTCAATATTTAGATAATTGCAAAACCTACCCCCAAAATTAAGTCTAATTATGAAAAGTTCCAGTTATCCTTTAAAACTACAAATACCCCTCAAAGATAATAGGGGTGACAAAGCCATGACCCAATATGATAACTCGAAACGAAGCTAACCCGAAGTTATCGAGAGAAACTCGAACCCAAACACGATTGACACGAATTTGATACAATCTTACTAATTTGTCTAAAATATTGTTATATTATATTTTAATTAATTTTGATGTATTATAAGCATAACCTACCCCAAAATTAAGTCTAATTATAACAATATTTAGATAATTGCAAAACCTACCCCAAAATTAAGTCTAATTATGAAAAGTTCCAGTTATCCTTTAAAACTACAAATACCCCTCAAAAATAATAGGGGTGACAAAGCCATGACCCAATATGATAACTCAAACGAAGCTAACCCGAAGTTATCATGAGAAACCAAACCCAAACACGATTGACACGAATTTGATACAATTTTACTAATTTGTCTAAAATATTGTTATATTATATTTTAATTAATTTTGATGTATTATAAGCATAACCCTAAACCAAACGTGAACCTAATCCGATGATCCAATTTGTCACCCCTAAAGACAAAAGTATTACAAGCACCCCCCTCAAATTTGTTATCTTTATGGTGCAATTTGTTAAATTAAAACAAATATCATGAGGATATTGTAATTTTAAAAAATAGTTTAGTTTTTTTTGTAAATAGCTTAACTTAAGATGTGATTTTTGTAATTAACTATATTTACTATTAAATAATTAGAAAATGCATTTTTTTGCATATTTAAAAAAATAATATTAAAATATTTTATTCTTGAAAATGCTAGAAAGATGAAAATAAGATTGAAAAGACACCAAATCCAAATTAGCCCTACAACTTTTTTCTTTCACAAGTGATTTGGATAGTAAATAACATTTATCGTACTGAATTAATAGTTTTCATAGCTTTTTGTGTCTCTCTTTAACTTAGTATCCAATGTAAATTTCATATGCACATTGCATAAATTTCAAGTGTCCAAAATTAATCCAACAAATCCAGGCTGTCTACTTTTAGCTTTCATTAATCAAATAATTCAACTTTTGCTGGTTCCCAAGATTTGAAGAAAAGCATGATGTGTCGATAACAAAAGAGGAAAGGCAAAAATAATGATTAGATCGATATATAGAAATATATATATTTTCCCCTTAACTTTAGTTGTAAGACTAGACTGAAAAACGAATCAAGCTATTCGATATTCGACTCGAGATCGATTGTTAAAAGGTTATTGAGCTTGATTTGTTTACATAACAAACTAATTTTGAACATATTTTTTCGTTTGATAAGATGTTATAAAACTCGACTTGATTAGTAAAAAAGAATAAAATATGTGTAAAAATACCAAGCTACTCGAGCTCGATTCGTGCTCAACTCGACTAAAGCTTGTTCAAGCTTGATTCTATTAATCAAACCAAACTTAAAACACAATTTTTGAAGTTCGATTAAAATTCGAACAAGCTTTAACAGTATTATGTTTGGCTCCACTCAATTTGTTTAAGCCCCAATGTAGGACAAGGAGAACCGGCTCATTTTCCAGGTCACCATGCATGGCTCGTTTTATTTGTATCCTACTGTTTTCTGGTGGAGAAAGCCCCCATCCTTTTATCATCTTATCTAATAAAAAAATATCTGGATATATACACATCAATAATTTCATTTCCACTTTTTTTTTTCTCCTTCAAAAAGCATAATAATTATATGCTTAATTTTGGAGTGTAGCTAGTAGTAGTTAGTGATATAATCATTTGTCATGGTTCATGGTTTACCTAAAACCTTAAAATAATTGGGTTTTTTGAAAAATAGGCAGTTCAATTAGGTAAACTAACCCTTTCTTAATTAAATAACCTCATTTCTTTAATGAACAATTAATGTGAACGTGAAGTGCATAGGTGCACAGTCTAATCAAACACCCAAATAAAAGGGATAATTGCATTTTGCCCGCCAAAACAATAGTGAATTTTCCAATTTGGCTACTATAATTTTGCAAAATTCTCTTTTGCACGCCTAATTTGAACATTTTTCACTTATTGAGAACTTATTTGGACCTAGAGTTGACACATATCAATTTTTAGTTGGTTCGGGGTAAAATACAACCAACTATATAATTCATCAGATGACATAATATGTATTTTCAAAGTTGAGTGAAGCAAAGTGCAAAAAAAACGATGTAGCGTGGGGGCAGATTTATATAGTTCAAAATTCAGTGAGCAAAGTGCAAAAAAAACGTTGTAGTTTGGAGGCAGACTGCAATTAACTCTAAATAAAAAAGAATATTAAAAAAAAAAACAAATAAAGAAAACATTTTTATGCTTAAACTACACCTTTTTTTTTTTTTTTGACAAACTTCAACTACTACCTAGGTAGCCAAAAATTTGAATTTTTCGTCAACCCTTTTCGTTAAACTCGTAAAATATTTTAAAAAAGACTAGCTCAACAAAAAAAAAAACACACACACCCAGGTGCGTACCCTCCTTGGTGCATGGGGAGGCTTTAGCCCACCCAAATTTTTGAAAATTAATTATATATATATATTTTTTATTTTAAAATATTAATTTTTGGTACTAATTAATTATTTTTTATCGATTTAGCCCCAAAATTACATGTCTAGCTCCGCTTCAACACACACCCACATGTGTATGTGTGTGTATTACTGCTTATCCACTTGCAAACCACAAGAAACTTCAGTCCAAGCACACACGTCATGATGAAAGTTACAACCTTGAATCATAACTAACATTAACATATTTTCGCCAAAAAATAAAAAACACACAGATAAAAACAAGAAATTAAAAAAATAACATAACTACTTACCCTGGATAAGAGGCATATCATGGACTGCATTTGGTTCCTCCCAACAGAATCGCCAACGAAGGCCATGGACCTGCCCCGAACCATATCCAAAAACTGAAACGGGTTGAAAACCGGCAAATCGCACCCGTCCGGTTTCCACCTCCATTTCATGAACCCGGAGTCGGGTCGCCCGTATTTCATGCAGTTTTGATGTTCATGAATGGCCCAACACGTTTTATTCGTGTAATACGGCCCATCCGGATTAGGAATCCATTCCCCCGTGAATATATCGCATTTTTCCTGATTATCCGTGATTTTAATATCTTGTGCATGGTATAAAGGCCCAATTGTAGCTGAATTTTTGTAGCTGGATAGAGAAGTGTTTTTTAGCAATGGGTAATTGAGACGGATAATTGTGACGAGGATTAATGCTGTGGCGAGGAGTATGGCTATGTTTTTTATTTTTTTATTTACATTTAGCTCCATGGTTTTGGAGCTCATGTGGGGAGAAATTAAAAGGTGGATGGAGACTTGGGGAAGGAGATTGGAATAATGTTTTGGAAAATGTAATAATAAGAGATGGCTAGCTTGGCATGTGCGTACATTTTATAAACTAATGAAATGAAAGGGTAATTGCAAAAACACCCCTGGTGTTTGGGCTAATTACAAAAAAACTCAGATATGTTTTGAAATTACAAAAAAAAAGGTTTGGGTTTGTTTTAAATTTAAGAAATTGTAATATTTTTATATATGTTACGGGGTGTTTTTGAAATATTTTTTGATTATAAAAGAGAAAATGTAAAACGAAATTATACTTTTAAGGATAGCTGTCAATTTTGGGCCGGTCTGGTGGGCTGGCCCGACCGACCGGGTAATAGGATCGGCCTGGGCTACGTTTTCTTAGCCCAAAATGAGCCGACATTTTTTGGTTCGGCCCATTAGACCCGACAAATTGGACTGACCCGGCCTTTTCCCTTGTATTTTCTTAGATTGGGCTACAAAAAGAGTGGACGGGGGCCCAACTGGATTTTTTTTTAGCCCAAGCACTGACCCGTTTGACACCTCTATTTTTAAAGGAGTTTTTGCAGTTTTTAAAATACCCTGTTGTTGGTTTTTTTTTTTTGGAAATTTGTTTGAACCTCAGGGGGGTTTTATAATTATCCCTAAAATGAGAGAAGAAAGGAAGATAACCAGGGCTTAGCCCACCTCGCCACCACAAAGATTGTGGGATGGAGGTCGGGGTTCAAATCCTCGCCATCGAATTGTTTGTGGGGTGGAGGTCGGGGTTCATATCCCCGCTCCATCAAATTGCTCCCAAGGCATATGCGAGTTTTACGAAGATTTGGTGGGAACTCATCTTGAATAGCATCCGTGTGGGTTCGATTCGGGAGAGATCGTTATTAGTAGATTGGGGGTCGAACATAATTGTTCTCTTTACCTTGGAGGATCTGGTTGTACGTCGCCACCCCGCGAATCTCTTGGCCAGTCGTGTGCACATCCCGCGATTTACCTTGGCGGCAATGAAGAAATGAGAGCCGAGGCGAGTTGTTGTTCCCGGATAATAGTCAGTTCTTGGCGCAAAGTTCGAGTTATAAAAAAAAAAAGGAAGAAAAATAAACAGAAAAAGAAGATTGATTTTTCAAAACAAGTTGGTCAGATACAATTATTATAATTATTATATTGTTTTTTTTTTTTGTTTGCAGTCGTATTCCTGCATAACCCTACTCGAAGACTTATTGACATGCGAATAATTAATCTAGAAATTGAAATATGATTTTGTGAAGTAGTTATTAGTTAGTATTAGTTGGTAAGAAGGTACATGGTTGATTTTTAAACAGAGTTATTGAGATCATAATCTTTCATTGAAAATTGAGTGTATATTATTGTGACTGCTTTAATTATATATAATATAAAGGTTAATGATATTTCATTGTATTTTACTCCACCGGCTGAATCATGTCACGTGAAAGCTAAATAGTTTTACTGGATTAAGAGAGTGCTAGAATACTTTAACATAAAAAGATTTAGAAAAACAGGTCTCATTAAATTAAAAATAAAACATAATTTACTCCATTCCATATTGATGTCGTTATCGCCGCAACACAACAAGTCGTTAGGGCGCGGATTTTTCCCCGCGATAACCCTCCGATGCTCAAGTCGATTAGAGAGCCAAAGAATAATTAGAATTCACGAGACTGGATATTGCAAAAATAAATTTCATACCTTGAAAATGGAATTGGAGGTGATACTTATAATATCTAAAAGTTTATTATCCTGGTGGTATATGGTGCATGGATCATATGGGCCCATTGAGTCCACAAGTAATATTCTCACAATATATATTATCTTTGAGCTCATCACATATCAATATAAAATAAACGATAAACGATATCTAGGCCCTTAAGCAAGACTATAATTCAACCATAAAAGTTAGCTCATTAATAGAGGTTTGATCCCAACATTAAGTACCAATCCACCATTGTTTGTGGATTCGATGTGGGATCGTATATATCAGTGTCATTCCCTTGACAAGCCGGATATCCGCGGACCGGTCTTACTCCGGATTGTTCTCGGCACCAGGTGTCACTCCGAACCTTATCAAGCACCAAATAACTCTTTTTCCTTTTGGAGGCCTTCACTCCGGACCTTATCAACTTTTTTCTCTTTTTGAACGGCTTTACTTTGGACCTTATCAAACATCATGTAGCCTTTTTTCATGAAAGCACCCAATGATAGGCCTTAAGGCTTAATGCCCTAATGCCACCACAAAATTTAGCTCACAAACGAATGGAAATTTGTCCCTAACTTTAAATATTAATCCACAAATTGAACGTGGATTTAATGTGGGATAGTATCAACATCTATGTTTTTATTACGCCAAATCAATCATATTTGGTGACCTTAAATAACATTTGTTTTTCAATCCCATTTTCTCCCCTCAACTGCCTCACTATATAATTGTACCATTCTTCTCGCTTAAGTAGGTGGAAAAGTCAGTTTAGACCTAATAATTAAGAACTGACAACACAACTACTCTAATATTTTTAAATTTCTTGTCTGGGAAAAAATTGCAAATTTGGTCCTGTATTTACAGGAATTTTGCAAAATTAGTCATATAACTTTTAAAGTTGTAATTTTAGTTATGTGATAGTTTTGCCCCTTAACAAAAATAATAATTTTAATTATGTAATTTTTAGAATTTGGCAATTTTAGTAATTTATTTTTGAGTTGTGGTAATTTTGGTCCTATTGTTCAAAATAACCAATTTTGGCAATATTTCTACGCATTTTTATATTTTCATAGTTAGGAAATAATATATGTAAAACTCGTATCTTGGATTTTGATATTGATTCATAAATCTAACATTCTTCCATCATTAGACAATTTATAGTATAAATGATAAATAGATTTGACTTAGGTAAATAAAATATAGGATATGATACCATTTTGAACTTGATCTTAGGTATATTGATTATTTTGGCTATCAATGGTATTTTGGAAATAGTTGAAATATTGAAATAGTCTTTAGGACCAATCTTACATCAACTTCAAAATTATAGAATCAAAATTACACAAATCTAAAATTTACTTGGACCAAAATTACAAAAAAATGCAAACTCCTGTCATGATCCTGGAGCAATCCAGACCAGCAAGATTTGCTTGATGATATCTGAACATCGATATACATGATTAAAATCATAATTTTAAAAGTTATAGGACTAATTTTGCAATACTCCTATAGAGGCGGGATTAATTTTGCATTTTTTTCCTTTCTTGCCATATACTATGTAGGATTAAACATTGATTCCAATTTCCATCACATCGATTACGTGAACTCCGGATCCATTGGGCTCTCTTTTACAAATATAACATTAAGCCCAAAGAATAGCCCAAATCAACAACCCAACCCAGAAATTAGGGCCTCAGTTGAATGCAAACTTCGTCTGTCTCTTTTGAGAAGCGATTAGGGCTCGCTTCAGCCTGTAAGTGTTAATTTCATCGCCGGTTGTCTTCTTCGCGTTTGGTGGTTCCCAATTTTCTTCCTGTCTCTATTTTCATGGATCCAGACGAAATTGCAAAGCTGTGTGACAGGCTCCGCCTCGACATTGACACCGCTCCGAAGGTCTTCGTCAAAACAAGCGATTCAAAACCGGGATTTGAAAAACTCGCCACGAGTTTGATCGGTAGAGTACTCGGCAGCAAGACTGCTAACAAAAAAGGTATAGAAAACGTCCTCCGTTTAATCTGGAAGACGAAATTTCCGTTCAAAATAGAGGCAAGAGGCGGGCATAACACTTTCTGGTTTCAATTTGGATCGGAGCAAGATAGAGACTCTGTTTTCAATGGTGGACCGTGGTTATTCGACAAACAGATCATATCGTTGGTTAAACCAGCCGGAGCAGGGGATGTTCGATCCATGGCGTTTAATGTGGTGCCGTTTTGGGTACATATTTTGAACTTGCCGCTAATTCTCCTCACGGAGAAATGTGTTCGGTCCGTTGGGAGTTCTATCGGGGAGGTTTTGGCCGTCGATTTGGATGAAATGGTACCTAGGGTTAAGGTCGCTATTGATGTTTCCAAACCATTAACGAGAGGCATTCGTGTGTTTTTGGAGGCCATGGGGGAGGAGTTCACTCTTCCCTTACAGTACGAAAGACTCCCTGTTTTTTGCTTCGATTGCGGCGTGATTGGTCACCGTTCGTGTGAATGTCCGTCTCCAAACGATGGATTGAGTGTGAATAAATTCGGAGATTGGATGCGAGCAATCACGGACAGCAATTGGAAGAAAACTGCCCGGCGGAGCTCAAACATGGAAAACAATGTTTCTGGTTCGGAACATCAAAGTGAGGGAAGTGCTGAGAAAGGGGAAATTATCCTGGAAACGAACTCGAGTCACGAATTCGAAAATGTTTCTAGTCCCGAATTGGGTTATGTTTCTAGTCCCGATTTGATTTTCAATGTGGGGCTTGCTTGGTTGGACGAATTTGATTGAGCACCTGCGCCTTTGGGGCTGACGAGAATTTGCATTTGCCTCCAGTAGCGTTTGGTCTGGTAAGGGTGAATCCAAAAATGTGTCTTTTTTGTGGCCTATGGGCTATGTCTCTACATTTGTAGAGATCGAAGGTCGCTTATAGAGTTGGGATGTTGAAATGCCAGAGGCTAGTTACTGGATAGATTGTTGAGGAGATTCTGAAAAATGTCCATATTTTTGGTGAATAGACATTTTTATGTCATTTGGACATTGACATTGGTTTGCGTTTGATTTTACTTATATTCGCCTAGAGTTAAAATTGGGATATTTATATGCTCTTTACCTATCTATATTGTTCATGTTGCTTTGGTTGTATCTTGGTTGTTCTATGTTGTTTTCGTTGTTTTCTAGTTGGTTCTACTATGTTTCTCTGTTATGTGAATGTTTCTATATATTAGATCAAAAATTGAATTGTGTTTTAATTTGTTGTTTTTATATTGTTTGTATTTTTAATTGTTTCTAGAGTTTCGCATTTCAGTATAAGATTGATCATTTAATGGTGCCATGAATTGTATTTCAAAAAAATTTATTCGATCAAACATTTTTGAAATATGTTCGAAACTATGAGACAATTAAATAAATGTAAGACAATGGTATCATTTTCCCCAAAATAAAAGTTGACATTAAAAAGTAACATTCCGCCTGGATAGGGTTAGACATGGCCTATTAGAAAAAGAAAAATATAGGGACAAGGGAAACCCGCGCCTAGAGGATGAATTGAATTAGGCCTTATTAAACAGCAAAGTTGAGGTTAGGCTAGCAGGCTGAGATCGAAATGTTAGCGGGGTTAGCGGTGCAGGCGGTGCAAAGTAGTGTTGAATATAGTTAGTTAGACGAAGAATGAAGATCAACTACAATAAGTGATCGTTTTGCAAAATTAACAAAATGAAAAAGAAAACGATAAAAACGTTAATCACATTAATGAATTGTAAAAATAAATCTAATTTTCTTATCTTATAACAAGAAAAAAAGATTAAAAAAAGTAAAACAATTTCACGATTGACTATACTCCACTTCTTTTATCAACAACTCCTGCAAAATATCATTCCAAGCATCAATCGGACCAGGCAAACACCAATGAACACAATCATTAGGAATTGTCCGATTTGCCACCGGCCAATGCCCATATTTACCAGGATGCCCATCCGGTCTCAACAACATAAGCTTCGTCGCATCAAACAGCCTCAATTTCCCTCCAGTTCCCCTCCCTGCTTCCCCTGCAATTCCAAGCTCCTCCAACTGCACCGAATAAATCCCCAAACCGTAATCCTCCAAAACCGTTTCATTCCTCCTAAACGGCGTCGTCCGCACGCAATCCCCGCCCTTGTCCCACGGCCCGCCCTCGAAATGCGACGGCGCAAACGTACGCAAAAACGCGACGCCGTTAAAATTGACGGCGCCGTTAATCGCCCGGAGCGCCGTCCGGAGGGCCCATCGGTAGCTGAAAGATGACGTCAGGTGGGTGACGTTGGGTTCCGGGCAGTAGAGGCAGCCGGCGAGGGTGCGGTTGAGGTAGAAATACGTCGGGCGGAAAAACCACTGGCCGGCGGAGATGATTATGTAGTCGAAGGCTTCGATTTTGGCGGTCCAGGTTTGGTCGGGTTCGTCGAGGTAGAGATTGTACGGGCGGGTGAAATCGTTCGGGTCGGTTTTCTCTGTTCGGATCAGGTACGGTGAGGAGATGATAGAGATGTTGAAGTTGTGTTCTGTGTATATGTAGAGCCTGTTTTCGTCCGTTGGCTTTGCGACATCTACAGGGTGGGCAACCTGCAAGTTAAGAGTTCTGGTTGGGGTATAAACGAATCGAATAAAGTCGAACATAATATTGTTGAGTTTGTTTGAATTTTTATGTTTTGATATTTCGCTTGAGATTAGTTTAATTAATTTGAGCTTGAATGAGCTTCATCAATCATTTCTTCGTGTAGTTCGATATTTTTACACATTATATTATTCTTTTCTAATGGAGTTGAGTTAGAAAATGCTTCATATTTAATCAAACAAAATATTGTGTTCAAACTTGATTCTTTATATATTAACAAATTGAGTTAAAACAAACTTCAGAACGATCAATCTTGAAATCATTTATAGAATAGTTTAATTCGATTTTCACTACTAAGTACAAGAAAGAATAAAATATTAATTAATTAACGTCCAATATTGACAATAGCAAGTGCTTGTTCAGAATTTTCAAATCTGATTCGTTATATTAACAAACTAAACTCGACGTACTTTTAACGATCAATCTTAAGGTGTTTGAAATAGGAACATAGACATCATTACAATTATTTGATTGAATTGTAAAGGTATATAATCAAATTATCTATTATATTACACTTATATAAATTATCAATTGATTGGTCAACGACATAAATAAACTTTAATTTGAAGGTACATTATTCAGAGTTTTGGGTTACCAAAGTCTCTGAATTGTTCATTACTTGTAAAGGAGAATAATTCATTATTATTATTTTTTTTACATGGGAAATGTTTTTTTCTAACTATCAGTCTCCTTGGGTTGAAGTGGATATTTTCTCTCTCTACGAGGGAACCCTAGTTTTGTGTTATCTTTGTTCCTTCCATCTCCAGCCGTCTGTCTTCTTCTTGTTGCCATCTGGTCTGGTTTTGTGAGCCATTGAGTATAGATGCCTCCATGGTGGTCCACTTTTATACTTTGAGTTTGTGCTTTGGATGATGTTTAGAATAATGAGCCTTTATGTTTTTTTACCTTTTTGCTGGTTTTTAAGTTTAGTTAATACATTAACACTATTCCATTGACCTTGGCTTTAATGCTTTACCTTCTTACCTACCATTGTTTTAACATTTACTGAGCTCTATCTCTCTTTTCCTGTCCTTTCTGGTTTTTTTCGTCATTTTTATAGTTTGGCCCCCACTTCTTTTACCTCTATTTGTTTCTTGATTTCCATCTTTCCAGGTGGCAAGATTCTGGAGCATAAGGGACAAATACTTGGTCTGAAATACCCTCTATAATGGACACGGGGCTGGTGGAAAGAATCAAGGCTTTCTCCCTTGCAACAGAGGAAAATGAGGATATTTCACTAGAACCAAAAGATGTGGCGGTCAGTCGGGTTGAGTGTGAAAAAGCTTGATTGGAAGGGTCTTTGGAGCAAAAAAATAAATTTCGCTGGTTTTAAATACACTATCAACAATATCTGACATACAAATGAACCTTTTAAGGTATGTGAGATTGGGGAAAATCTATTCCAGTTTATCTTTAAATCTCAAGAAGACAAAAGCAGAGTTAGAGGGGTAGAACCTGGAGCTTTGACAGTCACTATATAATTCTGCGGGACTGGTCGGAGGATATTATGAATAACATGGATACTTTCAAGAAAATGGAACTTTGGGTGCAACTATGGAATATCCCGTTCCATTGGTTGAGTGTTGAGACAGGGAGAAAAATTGGCAACAAGTTCAGCAAATTGAAAGATATCCTTATTCCGGAAACAGGTAGTTCTAAAGGGAAACATATCAAAATACTCGTGGAAATTAACCTTGATAAGCCACTGATGAGGGGATCAAATATCAAACTGAATGAAGAGGTCTATTGGGTTGAATTCAAATACGAAAACTTACAAAGTTTCTGCTTTTACTGTGGACATATTGGACATACTGAGAGAATATGTCAAGATAGGAAGCTGGATATTGAAAGGAATAACATTATGGAGGGACAATTTGGAGAGTGGCTTAGGGCAACTGACCTGGGTATCTCTAGAGAAGGAAGTAAGCTTTCAAAGATTCATAATGAAGGGGAATCTCTGAAGAGTAAAAAGGATGGAAGCGGGAATCTGGAGAATTGTTCTGAATTGGGAAAGGAAGAACCTGGTACGATGCTGACCAAGAAGGTGGATGAATCTTGTGATGGAAATACTCCCCAGACAACGGATGAAAACACACCCCCAGGCCTACATAATCCAGTGTTGAGGCAGAGTACGACTGAATATGTAAATGTTACCCAGGAAAGGGATTTAAGGGATGAAAGGTGCACCGTAGCAGAGTACAAGGAAAATGATATCCAGGTAGAACCTAAATGTCCACCTATGCATAAAAGTCCTGGTAAAGAAGCAAGAACACCTCTTAGAGAGATCCAGAATTACAATCATACTGGGGATGGTAACAGTTGTATGATTAAAGCCCAACAGGAGAGGAAGGCTGTGAAAAATTTGTAGGTAAAGGGCCCGCACCCAAACCTATGGATATTGCTGAGAACTATGACAGCAACAGAGGAGGAATTAAGAGGAATTTAGAAATGTTGAATGAGGATGGTATCTCAAGCATGAACAACAGTAAAAAAGGAAAGGTGAGAATAACTTTGAGGATGAGGAAATGGATCCAGAAAAGGTGGAGGTGGCCAGCCTTAATTGGGCCCAAATTTATAAATGAGAATATGCTCGTGGAATTGTAGAGGACTGGGAGGGCCCTCTACAATTTCCCAAATCAAGGAGGTTCTCAAACTCCACCTCCCGGACTTGATTTTTCTTTGTGAAACAAAAAAAAAGAAAGCATTTGTGGGTTCTGTTTGTAAAAAGATGAGAATACGTGATAGATGGTTTTGTGTAGACCCGGAGGGGATGAGTGGTGGTCTTGCTGTTTTTTGGTCCACTAATGTTAATGTTCTGAATATCACTAGTTCTAAATTCTGTCTTGAAGTAGAATTCTATGTGGAAAATTTGGATCAAAGAATGTGGGCTATCTTCATTTATGCCAGTACGGATAAGGGTACTAGAAGAGATCAATGGGAATTTTTGAATGCAAAGAAGAGTAATTGGGGTGAATACTGGACTATGGGAGGAGATTTTAATGATATCTCCAATGTTGATGAAAAAAAAAGGTAGGATTAGAAGTGCTACAAGCTGTGGGGACTTCAATAATTTCATTCAAAATCTGGGGATGGGGAAATCAAGTTTAGTGGTCACCCGTTTACATGGGCGAATAACAGAGAGGGAGAAGGCTTCGTTGAAGAGAGAATTGACAGATTCTTTGGATCACCTCATTGGATGTTAAAATTCTCGAAGGCGGAAGTTCAACACATAGATAAGCAGTCCTCAGATCATGCTCTACTGTTGCTTGACACTTCCCCTATAATTTTAGTGGTAAAAAGAGATTCTTTTTTGACAAAAGGTGGCTTCAATGGCAAGGGGTTGAGGGGATTGTTGATCAGGCTTGGAACACAGGGAGTAGAGACACTTTGCAATTTCAGTTTCAGCAGAATATTAAACATTGCAGGCTTGCTCTCATTAATTGGAGCAAGGAGAAAAGATCAAATTCAGCTGATATTATTGAGAAATGCAAAAAAAAAAGTATTTCTGAGATTAAATAGGAGGGATTCACTGTGAACTGGAAAGAATGGACCAATTTAAAAGTGGTGTTGGACAAAGCCTACAAGGAGGAAGAGAGTTATTGGAGCCAAAAAGCTAGGGTTCAATGGCTGCAAGAGGGCGATAGTAATTCTAAGTTTTTTCACGCGTATACTATTAAGAGAAGACAAAGGAATTGTATTGACAGTCTGGTAAGGAATGATGGATCAGTTTGTAATACAAAAACTGAGATTGATGATGAAGTTGCGGACTTTTATCAGAACTTGTTTAAATCTTGAATCCTAAACAAGATCAGTCCATTTTGGAGGGTATTTCTCAAGTCATTTCACCCTCAATGAACCAGAATCTTACACGCCTAGTGGAAGCGGTGGAAATAAAAAAGCCCTTTTTGAGCTCAGTCCGTACAAAGCACCGGGTCTTGACGGTATGAATCCAATCTTTTTTAGCATTTTTGGCATATTATCTCTGTTAAATTGTGTGATGCTGCCAAGGATTTTCTTCACTCAAATCAGATGCTCAAAAGCATTAATCATACAGCTTATCATTCTTATCCCCAAGGTCAAGATCCGAAAACAATGTCTCATTTCCGACCCATTAGTTTATGTGGGGTACTCTGTAAGGTCATTTCTAAAGTCATTGTTAATCAAATGAAACCTCTTCTTCCTCATTGCATTAGTGTCAACCAATCGCCTTCATTCCTGGTAGATGATAATTGATAATGTTGTTTTGACGCATGAATGTATTCATTTTCTTAAAAGCTTTAGAAAAGGTAAAAAAAGCATATATGGCTCTTAAACTGGATATGTCAAGGCCATGATAGGTGGAATGGAGGTTTCTTGCTTGATCTTACTAAACTTGGTTTTTATCGTGTATTTGTGAACTGGATATTTAAGTGTGTAGAAAAAGAAGTCAACCAAATTTGTATATTTTAATTATATGATATATTAGGATTGATTTAGTTTCCTAATAAATAGGATCAAGAATTGATTGATTCCTAAATAGGTGTTTTTCTAATTTATTGAGAATTCGACTTTGTGGGATTCTCCTCTTTATTTCCTATTATAGTGACTGGAATGTAATCACTCTAGCTTAAATATTAGGGTTGTATCTCTTGTTTCAATAGAATTTTCTCTTCACCAAAATTCTCATGTGTATCGTGAGCCGGATTAAAAACCTCAATCCAACTCTTTTTTTTTTTTTTTTTTTTTTTTTTTTTTTCGATTTCGCATCATGACCAAATACGGCATGAATACCAACTCGATAATCCTCCAACTAATATTATTGAAAGCTCACCTCTTCCCATCACGAGCCACAAACTCAATGGCCACAATTTCCTTCAGGTCTCAATCCGTCCTCATGTATGTGTGGGCGAGAGGAAAGGATGAGTATCTCACCGATGAAGTTCTGTTCCAAAGGCTGAGATCCAAAGTATCGTGCGTGGAAGACGAAAATCACATGGTTATGTCTCGCTAATAAACTCCATGACCACGAAATTGGAGAGAATTTTCCTCTATAAAACGGCAAAGGAAATGGGATGCGACGAGAAACCTACTCACTTAAAAATACCTCAACTCTTTGACATTGAAACTCGTCTTCATGATCTGCAAACAAGGGAGATGACTATCACTCAATATTTCAACACAATCACAAGGTATTGGCGCACTCGATATGTTTGAAATATATCCTGAAATGTCCCGATGATGCGACTTTATATAAGAAGATTGTTGATCAAAAGAGAACATTTAAATTTCTCCTTGGTCTTAGCAAAGATTTAGATGAAGTGCGTGGGAGAATTATGGGAAGCGGAGACCACTACCTCCCATTCGAGAGTTTCGTTTGAAAGTCGAAGAGAAGAAAAGCGAAGAAAACTAATGATGACAGAGAATAATAGTCCACAAGTTCTTTGAAGGATCAACGTTGTACACACACAACTCATCTCACGATAATAAACAAAGAAAAGGAAGGCCACGGTGCGACCATTGCCAAAGACCGTCACACCAAAGAAACTTGGAAATTACACGGAAGCCACCGATTGGAGACTAACCGAAAGCACGCCAGATCGGGACAACCGTGCAAATGCCGCCATCACTTCGTCTACCAACACTAGCAGAAAACCAAATTGCTCACGTTCACGGGAGCAAATTGAGGCATCTGCGAAATTGCTCGACAGATATCTCTCCCTTCTCAATCCGCACCACCTACCATCAACAACATGCCAACATGCTAGTACATCAAGTATTTTTCATTGACTCATATTGTCTTTGAAACCATGAAAATAAGACCATGGATAGTAGATTCTGGAGCTTCGGATCACATGACCGAGATATTAATCTCTTTCACAAGTTCATCCATATTCAAGTCCTTCTACAAGACGGATTGCGATGGTTCGCACTCAAAAGTTGCGGGAATCGGATCAATCAAATTGACAAATGACCTCCTTCTCTCATCGATCCTTTATGTTCCTAAATTAGATTGTAATCGATTTCTATTAGCAAACTCACTCGTGACTTGAATCAGTGTGACTAAGTTCTATCCTAACTTTTGTGAATTTCAGGCGGCTTCGGGGAAGGTGATTGGCGGTTTGAAATGTGTGGTGGTCTCTACTTGATCAAAGGGTCTCCTCTGCATGGACAAATTCATTCAAGTTGTATTTCGATTATGAGTCTATTTCGATTCTGCTTTACATTTTCAAATGAGAGTCGTCATGTTATGGCACTTTCTGCCTTGTCATCCAAATTTTATGTATCTTGAAAAATTGTTTCCTCATTTGTTCATCAATAAAAATTCCAAGTTTTTTCATTGTGAAGTATGTCAACTAGCAAAGCACACTCGACAGTTTTCCTGTGAGCTCAATATAAATCTTCACATCCATTTTCCATAATTCATAGTGACATTTGGGGACCCTCACGAGTGAAAAATATTAATGGGGCTCGTTGGTTCATTTCCTTCATAGATGATCATACTAGAACCACTTGGACATTCCTTATGAAAGAAAAATCGAAATCGGGAAATTTTCAAGTCATTTTATTCCATGATTCACACTCAATTCAAAACCAAGATACAAGTTCTTAAAACCGATAATGGCGGGAATACTTTACAATCAAGCTTTGGGTTCCTATTTCATGGAAAAGGGATTATTCATGTGAGTTCTTGTGTTGATACCCCTCAACGAAATGGGATAGCGGATAGAAAAACAGACACTTACTTACTCGAAGTAGCTAGATCACTCATGTTCACTTATTCTCGTACTAAGCAATTTTGGGGGGGAAGCCATTCTTACGCCACGTATCTTATCAATAGAATGCCAAGTCGAGTACTACAATTTCAAAAACCTCGCCAAGTTCTTTTACAATCCTTCCTCATGTCAAATCATTTTCTTCGATCTCCCACTTAGAATCTTTGGTTGTTCATCATTTGTTCACATACACCAACAAAATCGAACTAAACTTGATCCCAAATCGAAAAATGCATTTTCTTAGGATATTCTTCTCATCAAAAAGGGTACAAGTGTTACTCACTTGCACTAAGAAGATGTATAACTCCATGGATGTCACATTCTTTGAACACCAATCTTATTTTCCCAAAACGCAATTCGGGGGGAGAATTTAAGGGAATTTCACTTTGGGACATTCTCCAAAGAAAGACACTCAATCCGTGTATATTTCTCCTTACATTTTGTCACAAAGTGTCACCCAACCTCCTCACCCTCTTCTCGGGTCCTTTTTGAGTCTACAAATCCATGTCCCAATTCAAACCCGTCTGAGTCCTCAATTCCACCGTCCGAACCTCAAATTCACGAGTCTACCCAACCTCAACTTGGTACAAATCATCATGAACCTATTGTCTATACATCTTTGAAGGACGACCTCACTGAAAACTTAGAGAACATCACTCAAGTCGAGATCACAGAACTCCGAACCGACCTCGTCTTGAGAATTTCACACTTTGTATGGATTCTTCAACCCACGAAGTCAATTGCTCCTTTTGTTGATGACTCTTTTTCGCTTATCCCCGAAGGAAGGGTGTCCGAGCCTGTACACACCATCCTATTGAAAAATATGTGGCATATGGGAAATTGCGGCCAACATATAGAGCTTTTATCTCACCTTGATAGCGTGCAAATTCCCGAAGTCCATTCAAGAAGCTCAAAAAATCCAACATGGAAGCGGGTCATTTCGAGGAGGAAGTCAAAGCTCTTGAAAAAATGAGACACGGATTCTTACAGAGTTACCTCGAGTAAGAAGCACGTAGGTTGCAAGTGGATATTCACGATTAAGTACAAAGCGGATGGGAGCATTGAGAGGTTCAAAGCCAAAGTAGTGGCAAAAGGCTTCACTCGATCTTACGGAATTGATTATCGAGAGACGTTCGCACGATTGCCAAGTTAAACACATTCGAGTACTATCTATTGTCATTTGGCGGCAAATAAAGACCGCCTTTGCACCAACTAGACGTCAAAAATGCATTCTTGAATGGGGATCTCGAAGAAGATGTTTACATGGAAATACCTCCCGCTAGAAAACTCTACAAACAAACGGCCATCATGTGTGCAAGCAAAAGAAGTCATTATATGGTCTAAAGCAATGCCCCGCTTGGTTTGATAGGTTTGCTAAGACCGTGATTTCAAATGGGTACAATCAATGTCAAGCGATCACACTCTCTTTGTGAAATTTTACGCAAATGACAAGATTGTTTTTATTATTGTCTACGTCGATGACATCATTCTAACCGGAGACGATTCGAGGAAATTATTGAACTCAAAAGACTACTACTTGCTACGAGTTTGAAATTAAAGATCTTGGTGCTCTTAGATATTTCCTAGGAATGGAAGTGGCTCGATCTGGGCGGGGATTGTTATATCCCAACGAAAGTACATTTTAGATTTCTTTGAATGAGACTGGCATGCTTGGGTGTGTACTGCGAAACGCCATGGATCCCAACCTAAAGTTCAAAAAAAAAACGAAGGAGTTCCCATGGATAAAGGGCGATATCAAGGTTAGTGGGCAAGTTGATCTATCTCTCACACACGAGACCTAACATTGCATTCTCGGTTAGTGTGGTTAGTCGACACATGAACAATCCAAATGAAGAACATTTAGAGGTTGTGAATCGCATTCTCGATATCCGAAGGTTACACCAGTCACGACTTACTCTTCAAAAAGTGTGAAAGACGTGAGATAGAAATGTATCTGAGATCTTTAGTTGGGAGAATCGATCGAAAGAAGATCCACAAGTGGTTATTGCTCCTTTGTTTGGGGTAATCTTGTTACATGGAGAAGCAAAAATCAGAATCGGTGGTGTCAAGTAGTCAGCGAGTCTCGAATACCGTGCTCTTGCTTTGGGGATTTGCGAAGGAATGTGGCTTCGAGATTACTAAAGGAGTTGAGAGTTGATCTTAAGGATGAGATAAAGATACTTTGTGACAATCAATCCGCCATCAACATTGCTAAAAATCCATCCACCATGACAGGACCAAGACGTGGAAATAGACAGGCACTTCATTTCGAGGAAGGTCAACAAAGGAATAGTTCACCCGAGCTACATCCCTACTCGATCGCACTTTTGCCGACATTCTCACCAAAGCCCTTTCAAGAATAAGTTTCGATGAATTCAAATCAAGGATTGTATAACATATACAACCCAACTTGAGGGAGTGTAGAAAGTGTTAGATAAATGTTTTTATCATGATTTTGATGATTTTGTTCAAATGAGTTTTTATACCAAAACGTAAGTCAAGCGCTACGATAATCTGTAGGGGGTGAATAGATTATCTCCATCTTTTCTATTTCGCCTCTTTTAACAATCGAAAGCTCAAACACAATAATAAGGTGCGGAATGTAAACAACACACGTCGATTTAAAGAGGTTCAACCCACCTGGGCCTAATCTCTACCACCCCAAAGATATCCGGATGGATTTCGAAAAAAAAAAGAATTTTATTAATTACCAAAATTAATACAAATTCAACTTACAACACCTCAAGAGCACCACACTCTTCTTCAACACCACCTTTGGAGATTACCACAATCTCCCTTTGAAGATCACCACAATCTTCCGACTTGAAGAGCACCGAACTCTCCAACACCACCTTTGGAGATTACCACAATCTCCCTTTGAAGATTACCACAATCTTCCGACTTGAAGAGCACCGAACTCTCCAACACCACCTTTGGAGATTACCACAATCTCCCTTTGAAGATTACCACAATCTTCCGACTTGAAGAGCACCGAACTCTCCAACACCACCTTTGGAGATTACCACAATCTCCCTTTGAAGATTACCACAATCTTCCTTCAACGGCACCTTTGAAGATCACCACAATCTTCAATCTTGAAGAATACCAAATTCTTCAACACCTCAAGAGCACCACACTCTTGAAACACCTATCACCTGATCACCCAAGTGTATTCTTACCACAAGAATACTCACAAGGATATCTTGTGTTTGGTTGATGAATTACAATCAAGATTACACTTTGAAAAATATTACAACTCAAAAGTGCAAGTGTAATCAAGAATGAAAGCCTGCAGACCCAAGATGTGAAAGTGATAGTACTTGCTATTACAAAAGAATGTTGAAATGAATAACAAAGATTATGTGCTTGTGATATCTCTTGTTGTTTGTATCAAGTCTTGTATTTGATCCCTCAAGCTTTCATCTATTTATAGGAGAGCCTTCAAATTTGAATTCCAACATAGCTCCTCCAAAAAGCTCCTCCAAAGGCTCCTCCAACATAAAGCTCCTTCATGGGCTCCTCCATGTTTTCTTTTGTCTACAAATAAGACAAAGAGATTAAAATAAATATGGTTGTCTCATAAGGATACAAAAATCGAGATTATAGAACAATCCCACATTTTAAGGAAGAATGGTCTCACGCCGCCTAACGGTTATATTTTAGTCATTTGTCAACTAAAGAACGGCCGTCACACACAAAAGGACGTTTGAAATAGTCTTGAAAAATTACACAGGCGGCCGGCCGGGGGTGCTCGACCTGTCGACATCACCCCCTAGCCTGGCCGACCTCTCCAAAAATAGAAGCAGGAGATTTTGCACACTTGCAGTGCCCAAGTCGACCCACTGGGCGGCCGGTCGACCGACGACGCCGACGCCCGAAGCGGCCGGCCGACTGCTTGAAATTTCTTCCGTCTCATTTTTCTTTCAAAAAACATCTTCAGTACGGGTTGCCTATGAGGCGGCCGACCACTCGGACGAGGCAAATGTTGTCCAATTTTAGTCGAAAATAAAACTTAAGAAATACTCCAAAATTTAGTAAAAACATTTTAAACCGATCGAGAGTATTTAGACAACATTAGAAATATAGTTTCAATGTGAAAACCCATGACATAAAATCTTTGAAAGTGTTGTCCAATATTAATCGAAAAAAGACTTGAGCAAATACTCCTAAAATATTAAAACTATTTTAAATCATTTAGGAGTATTTGGACAACCTTTAAAACCATTGTTTTGGTATAAAACAAAATCATCAAAATCATGATAAAACCATTTATCAAACAAAAACAATGTCCCTAAATGTTGTTCCAACACTTCCGATCGATCTAAAATGTTTTTACTATTTTTTGGAGTATTTCTTGAAGTTAATATTCGATTTAAAATTGGACAACACTTTTGTTTCAGCTCGACCGGTCGCCCATAGGCAACCCGTACTGAGTTGAGTTTTGAAACAGAAAATGGGGCGTAAGAAAAAAAGCGGCGAGCGGCGGCCACGACTCGACCAGGTGGCGGCGGTGTGGTCGGCCGATCGGCCGTGGCGACTGCACCGCAAGTTGGATTTTGTTCCGACTTCTCTGTTTAAAAAACGCCCGGCAACAACCGGTCATGGCGGCGACGGTCGCACCCCCTTCGACCGGTCCCCCGTAAAAATTCGCGACCAATTTCAATCTTATCTCTCAAGACCGGTCGAACCCCATGTTTGACAAAGAAACTATCCGTTATGCGTTTTGAATGACTTTTCCTATTTTTGTGGGATTGATTTCTAACACTATATTGATGATTTTAAATGGTTTCTTTTGCAAAAATCACTCCCCGAGGAGGAGCCAATGTCCTGAAATCAAAGCCAAGACCTCTCCTATAAATAGAGGCTTCATTCAAGCAACAAGATATAACACTCCATACAAGAAAAGAGCAAACAAAGCAAACACTTTCATATATCTTGTTGATTAAATTTTTAAAGACTTTCACTTGCACAAATTTGAGGTCTGGCTTTCAATTCTTGATTACACTTGTACTCATATCAGTATCAATCATTATTGAGTTGTAATCTTGATTTTGGTCATCATTCAACACAAGACATCCTTGTGAGTATTCTTGTGGTAAGAATACACTTGGGTGATCTAGGTGATAGGTGTTTGAAGGTTGTGGTAATCTTCAAAGGTGTTGTAAAAGGATTGTGGTAATCCTCAGGTGGTGTAAGAGGGTTGTGGTAATCCTCATGGTGTTGTATTAATTTTTGGTAAATTAATAAAATCTTTTTCTTTTGAAATCCATCCCTGGATATCTTGGGGTGGTAGAGGATTAGGCCCTGGTGGGTTGAACCTCTTTAAAATCGACGCGAGTGTTGTTTTATTTCCGCATTTACATTCTCGTCTTTGGTTGATTATTCAAAAAGAGGGCAAAATCTGAAAAACCGAGATAATCTATTCACCCCCTCTGGATATCGTAGCCACTGGACTAACAAGTGGTATCAAAGCCAAACTCTTTTGGCTAGCTCGTTCCGAGTAAAGAGGAAAGATCCATGGCTACGAATGACGCTTATCTCACCACCGCGCCTCCACCAACAAGCCACCATTGTTCGACGCCAACAACTACGCATTTTGGAAAGACCGTATGGAGTCTTTCTACAAAGTGCGGATTTGACATATGGAATGTGGTTATTGAAGGAGTTGATCAACCAACGAAAAAAAAATGGAGGATGGCACCTCGACTCCTAAACCTTTCAAGGAGTTCGATGAAAATGATAAGAAGGCTTTCTCTAAACGGTAAGGCCTTAAATATTTTGCATTGCTCACTTACCGCCACCGAGTACAATCGCATACGAGGCATAAGGTCGGCACATGAGGTTTGGGAAAAATTGGAGACTATATATGAAGGGACAAAGAAGGTCAAGCAAGCTAGAAAGACCATGCTTGTTAAAGACTTTGAAAACTTTAACATGTATGATGGTGAAAGCATCTCCAAGATGGTGGAAAGGAACTTCGACAACATTGTCAATCCTCTTGTGGCCCTCGGTAAAGTCATCTCCGAAGAAGACAAAGTGACTAAAGTATTGAATGCTCTTCCCGCTCATGGTCCGAAAAGGTGACGGCAATCACGGAAGCACAAAATCTTGAGACACTCAAGTTTGACGAGCTCATCGGGAACCTCCTCATCTATGAAGTCTATCTCGAGGAGAGGAAAAATACCAAACCAACCATCAATCAATCGGGTATGCAAAATATTCCTAAAGGTCTTTGCTTCTCTTCTAATAATGCATACTATGATAATGATGATGATGATGAGAGACGGCCGCACTTGTTCGAAAATTTGCAAAATTTGTGAATAAAAATAAAGCAAGAAAACCAAGAGATAATGTCTTTGCTTTAAGTGCGGAAAGCCCGGGCACTTCATAGCCGATTGCCAAAACTCAATGAGGAGGAACAAAAGAAAAGAAGCTTTTTCCGAAAAAGAAGGCTCTAAATGCGGATGTCAAAACTTGGGATGAGCTACTCGAGACATCCGACGAGGAAGGTGAAACCGAACATGGTCTTATGGCTATGGATCGATGAAAATAATGAGGGCACGCTCTAACTCCTCTACCTCCTCCTTAGTTGATGAATTGCAATGTGATTTTGATGAGTTGCAAAATGAATTTCAAAAATTAATTGTTAAATACAAGAGTTTAAAGAAGGAGCATAAAGAGCTTAAAATAGAAAAGGATAAATTATTTACATCTTATGAGACTCTTGATCATGTTCATGCTATTACCCTTACTCAAATTCAAACTCTTGAAACCGAAAACAAATGCTCACTAATGATATTGATAATTTGAAAAAGGATGTGCATCGTTTTAATTTAAGCACGGATAAGGTTACTAAAATTTTAGATGCACAAAGAGGTGAGCATTCAAAACAAGGACTTGTTACAAACCATTTCAAAAAGTCTTTAAGAAAAATAACCAAGTCCGACTTTCATACGTCTTTGTAGCTCTCATACTCCTACTTGTTTTTATTGTGGCAAAATTGGACATTATGCTAATAATTGCAAATTGAGAAATAGCTCTAGTTATATTTGGAGACCCAAAGGTCTCAAAACTAACCCCATGGACCCCAAAATTATAGGGTACCTAAAAGAAATGATTTTGTAGGTAATAGGGGCTATAACAACCATGGAGGATTCGAAATGGCTCGTGGACAGCGGATGTTCACGCCATATGACCGGGAGGAGAGAGCTTTTTACCAACATCAAGCTCGAAGAAGAGGTATGGTCATGTTCGGCAATGACAAAGGAAAAATTCTTGGAAATGGAGAAATTGATAACTCTTCTTTCTCTCTTTGTAATGTTCTTTTAGTAGAAGGGCTTAAGTTTAATTTGATAAGTGTTAGCCAACTTTGTGATTCAAATTATGATGTTTCTTTTAATAAAGAAAAATGCCTTATTCTTAAAAATGGTAATATTATTTGTGAAGCAAATAGAAAAGGCAATCTTTACAAAATTTGTACTAGTGATTTGGTTAGTCAAAATGTTTCTTGTCTTGTCGCCAATAATGATTTAACGAGTTTATGGCATAGGCGACTCGGACATGTTGGATACAAGAATTTGAAAAATATTTACAAAAACCAACATGTAAAAGGACTACCCAAATGAATTTTGAAAATCTTGGCTTATGTGACACTTTGTCAAAAAGAACAAATTAGTTAAGAGTAGTTTTAAGCCCAAAATGAAATTTCCACTACCAAACCCCTACAATTGCTTCACCTGATTTGTATGGGGATATTGGTACGGCTAGTCAAGTGGAAAACATTACACTTTCGTTATTGTCGATGATTTTTCTAGATACACTTGGGCTCTTTTTCTTGCAAATAAAAGCGATGCCGTTAATGAGTTTGTTAAGTTGTGTAGACGCATTGAGAATGAAAAGGAAGATACTATTAAAACTATTCAAGTGATCGAGGCGGAGAATTTGACGGTGAGTTTAGAGTCTTTGTGAAACCAAGGGATATACGCACAATTTTTCGGCTCCAAGGACACCTCAACAAAATGGTGTAGCCGAAAGGAAGAATCGGACGCTACAAGAAATGAGTCGGTCCATGCTCAATGAATTTTCTCTTCCAAAATATTTTTTGGGCGGGCCGTAAGTCTGCTTGCTATGTCACTAATCGAGTTTATATTCGTCCTAAAATGAATAAAACTCCATATGAGCTTTGGAAAGGAAGAACTCCAAATATTAGTTATTTCAAAATATTTGGATGTAAGTGCTTTATTTTAAATACTAAGGATCAATTGGACAAACTTGATCCTAAGGCCGATGAAGGAATATTTATGGGGTATTCAACCAAGAGCAAAGCATATCGGGTTTACAACAAGACTAGCATGGTTGTTGAAGAATCTATTCATGTCAAATTTAATGAAGCCTCGGGTGTTGAAAGAATACCCAATGACGATAGTGATGAAGAGGATATTGTTGAACCTATTGTTCAAAGTGATGCTCATAATGATAAACCTTCTATTTCATATGATCAACCTTCAAGTTCAAATGTTCCTCGAAGATAGGGGTGATACTTGAATCTTCCCGTAGCATTGAAATTTAAGGAGATCACCCAAAAGATCTTATTATTGGTGATCCCCGATAAAGTAATGACTCGAAGGAATTTTGCCGAGAAAGCTCTTATATCTCAAAAAGAGCCAAAAATGCTAAAGGAAGCTATTGAGGATGAAGATTGGTTTTTGGAAATGCAAAGAGGAGTTGAATCAATTTGAAAGAAATGATGTATGGGAATTAGTACCTTGTCCTCCATCTCAAACAATTATTGGTACAAAATGGGTATTCCGAACAAACTTGATGATCAAGGCAACATTGTTCGAAATAAAGCAAGTTAGTAGCTCGAGGTATTATCAAGAAGAAGGTATTGACTATGATGAAACTTTTGCACCAGTAAGACGTTTAGAAGCTATTCGTATTTTACTTGCCTATTCTTGTTTCAAAAATTTCAAACTTTACCAAATGGATGTTAAATCCGCTTTCTTAAATGGTATTATTCAAGAAGAAGTCTATGTAAAACAACCTCCGGGGTTTGAAAATTTTTCTAGGCCTAATGATGTTTATAAACTTAAAAAGGCTTTGTATGGTTTAAAACAAGCACCCCGTGCGTGGTATGATGTAGAACTTAGCTCTTTTCTTTTGCAAAATGGTTTTACAAGAGGTAAAGTTGATACTACACTCTTTGTTTTTGAAAAAGGGCAAGATTGTTTACTTGTGCAAATTTATGTTGATGATATTATCTTTGGTGCTACTAATGAATCTTTGTGCAAGAAATTCTCCAAGTTAATGCAAGTGAATTCGAGATGAGTATGATGGGGAGCTAAACTTCTTCCTCGACTTCAAATTAAGCAATGCCAAGAAGGTATTTATATTTCGCAATCAAAGTATACAAAAGAACTTTTGAAGAAGTTCGGCATTGAAGAAGGAAGAACCGTCTAAACTCTATGGCAACCAATGTCAAAATTGACAAAGATGAAAAAGCGAAGCGGTTGATGAAATCCAAGTATCGGTATGATTGGAAGTTTACTTTATTTAACCGCTAGTAGATAGGACATTCTTCATGCCGTATGCTATGTGCTCGTTTTCAAAGCAATCCAAAAGAATCTCATATGAGTCCGTTAAACGGATTTTTCGATATTTGAAAGCGCACTATTCAATATGGTTTATTTTATCCAAAGAATGAAATCTTTTCTCTTAAAGGTTATAGTGATTGGACTATGCGGGTAATATTGATGATCGGAAAAGTCTTAGGATCATGTCAATTTTTAGCGATTGCTGGTTTCTTGGTTTTCAAAGAAGCAAAACGTGTTTCTCTTTCAACGGCGGGCCGAATATATTTCATAGCATTTTGTTGTACTCAACTTCTTTGGATGAAACAAACCTTAGCGGATTACAAATGCTCTTTTGAAAACGCACTATCTTTTGTGATAATGTATCCGCTATAAATATTGCTCAAAACCCGGTTCATCATAACCGTACTAAACATATTGAGATTCGACATCATTTTCTAAGGGATTGTGTTTCAAAACGAAAAATTGAGATATCGTTTGTGCCATCTCAAGATCAATTAGCGGACATTTTTACAAAACCGCTAACTTCCTACTTTTGCGTCAATACGAGCTCGGTTAGGCATAATGCATATTGAATGAGGTCTACATTTGCATTTTGCATGTTTTTAAACTTAGGGGCGAAAAATCGGATTTTTGGTGGTTGAAAATTCGGATTTTGAAAAATTTGTCAAACAAAGTGAAGAGGTTGAGGCAACCGGTCGCCCTCAACGTCGACCGGTCCCTCAACCACGGCCGTCGCCCTAAAGGCTAAATTTTGGTTTAAGTTCGCTTCTGTCTTCGCATTTGACGCTTCACTTCTTTTTGCCATTATTCGTCCCCTTTGCCAAATGCACACTATTGTCACTCAAAATTGATTTTTATGCATTCCATTTATATCTTGGACCTTATATAGCATGTTTATCATCATCATTGCTCATCTTTTCCGATCAAATGGTAAGAATTTTCCTTACTTTGCTCAATTGGGTTGAACCATCGAGTTTATGGCTTTCTTGTATATTTCTTGATAATTTTTGCTTATGATCTTGTTGAGATTAGTTATTATGTTGTATTGTATGATGTTTGATGTGGATTGGTGATGAAATTTTTGGCTTGGATCATTTACAAGGGCTATATACAACTCTTTTTATTTTTCACGCCCACAATGTGTTCGATGAAATGTTTCAATGAAAATTTCAACTTCTACATGATTCTCTCGCTTCCAAAAGTCTTCTATACTCATTGAGATCATGTTTTGGGAAATAAAACGAGCGTATGAACTCTTCATGATACATTTCTCCCATTTTCCTTGGTTTTTAAGCTAAATTGCTCAATGGTTGATAAACCATTTCTTTGCGCACTTTGATATACTTCATGATGTTTCTATCATCCTAACATTCTTTTTGATGATTCCAAAGGGGAGAAACAGAAATCGCTCGTTAGCTCAAAAAGCTAATAAAAGCTCATGATAGAAGCTACAAGCTATGGCTTATTAAGGCCATAAGTTGTGAAGAAAACTTCGATCCAACGATGACTTTTTATGAACTTGTTTGCATGGATAATAAGTATTTGTAACAGGGGAGCTTCTAAGCTCATGGAGTTATTGTTTATTTTGTAAAAGCTTGTCTTCTAGCTTATGCAATATTTCTTCTTAATGTGCTTGTTGATAGGGGAGCTTTTGTAAAATGTTTTTAAACGGATAGTTTACTCATAAACCGAAATTTTTTTGTTTTTCAAATCGTCCTCTTGAAAATTGTTTTGGTTTGTAATCATCAAAAAGGGGAGTTTGTTAGATAAATGTTTTTATCATGATTTTGATGATTTTGTTCAAATGAGTTTTTATACCAAAACAATGTCCCTAAATGTTGTTCCAACACTTCCGATCGATCTAAAATGTTTTTACTATTTTTTTGGAGTATTTCTTGAAGTTAATATTCGATTTAAAATTGGACAACACTTTTGTTTCAGTTTCGACCTCGGCCGCCCCCATAGTGGCAACCCGTACTGAGTTGAGTTTTGAAACGAGAAAATGGGACGTAAAAAAAAAAAAGAGCGGGCGACCGGCCGACCAGGTGGGCGGCCGGTGTGGTCGGCCGGTCGACCGTGCGACACATGCACTGCAAGTTGGATTTTGTTCCGCACTTCTCTGTTTAAAAAAACGCCGAGGCAACCGATCGCGGTGAGGCGGCCGTCGCACCCCCTTCGACCGTCCCCCTGTGTAAAAATTCGCGAATTCAATTTCAATCTTATCTCTGCGCGACCGGTCGAACCCCATGTTTGACAAAGAAACTATCCGTTGCGTTTTGATGACTTTTTCCTATTTTGTGGGATTGATTTCTAACTATATTGATGATTTTAAATGGTTTCTTTTGCGTGAAAAATCACTCCCCGAGGAGGAGCCAATGTCCGGAAATCAAAGCCAAGACCTCTCCTATAAATAGAGGCTTCATTCAAGCAACAAGATATAACACTCCATACAAGAAAAGAGCAAACAAAGCAAACACTTTCATATATCTTGTTGTATTAGCCTTAAAGACTTTCACTTGCACAAATTTGAGGTCTAGGCTTTCAATTCTTGATTACACTTGTACTCATATCAGATCAATCATTATTGAGTTGTAATCTTGATTTTGGTCATCATTCAACACAAGACATCCTCATGAGTATTCTTGTGTAAGAATACACTTGGGTGATCTAGGTGATAGGTGTTTGAAGGTTGTGGTAATCTTCAAGGTGTTGTAAAAGGATTGTGGTAATCCTCCGAGGTGGTGTAAGAGGGTTGTGGTAATCCTCAGGTGTTGTATTAATTTTTGGTAAATTAATAAAATCTTTTTCTTTTGAAATCCATCCCTGATATCTTTGGGGTGGTAGAGGATTAGGCCCTAGGTGGGTTGAACCTCTTTAAAATCGACGAGTGTTGTTTTATTTCCGCATTTACATTCTCGTCTTTGGTTGATTATTCAAAAAGAGGGCAAAATCGAAAAACCGAGATAATCTATTCACCCCCTCTAGATTATCGTAGCCACTGGACTAACGAGAAAGAAGTCAACCAAATGTATATTTTAATTATATGATATATTAGGATTGATTTAGTTTCCTAATAAATAGGATCAATAATTGATTGATTCCTAAATAGGTGTTTTTCTAATTTATTGAGAATTCCTGACTTTGTGGGATTCTCCTCTTTATTTCCTATTATAGTGGACTAGAATGTAGACCACTCTAGCTTAAATATTAGGGTTGTATCTCTTGTTTCAATAGAATTTTCTCTTCACCAAAATTCTCAAAGTGTATCGATTCGTCTTCCTTTTCTTTTAATGTGAATGGCCAAATTTCTGGTTTTGTACTCCTTCTAGAGGAATTAGACAAGCGACCCCCTTTCCCCCTACCTTTTCATAATCTTGTCAAGTACTTTCTAACCTTATTTTCCAGGCTCAATTGTGTGATCTTTTCAAATGGATTAAAATTTGCAAAAATGGCCTTGTTTTAACACATCTTTTCTTTGCGATGACTCTATTCTTTTTTTTTGTGAAGCGTCTCTTTTTCAAGCACTTAGTGTGAGAACAATTCTTGATCGATTCTGTAATGCCTCGGGTCAACAAGTGAACCTTGATAAATCTTCTGTGATGTTTAGTAAAAATGCTCCTCCTGAGCTCAAGAGAGATGTGTGCATTATTCTTGGGGGAATAACTGAACAATCCCAGTCGAGATATCTAGGTCTGCCTATGATCATAGGTAAATCCAAAAAAAGAGGTTTTTCAGTATGTGGTGGAATGTGTTCAATCTAGAGTCAATTGTTGGAACAATATATTCCTGTCTTCTACAGGTAAGGAAGTGTTACTTAAAGCTGTTATTAGTGCTATGCCTAATTACGTGATGTCGTGCTTTAAACTCCTGTCCATATTTGTAAAGAAATTTGCAAGATTTCTGCTAAATTTTGGTAGGGGGCTTCTGGTAATGGTGGGAAAAAATTTCTTGGATCTCATGGGAGAAAATGGTTCAGCCTAAAAATAGAGGGGGACTTGGGTTTTAGATTTAACACTCTTTAATGATGCTCTTATTACTAAACAATTGTGGAGATTGATTACCCAACCTAATCTGCTCATTAGTAGGGTACTCAAAGCTAAATACTTTCCTAAATGGGGCTTTTGGCTTGTGAAACTAAATGTGGAGATTCTTGGGTGTGGGAAAGTTGGCTTAAATCCAAAAATACATTGCTTTTAGGATTAAGGCATCAAGTTGGAGATGGTAAGGCAGTGAGAATTTGGGACTCCCCTGGTTACCCTCTTCTCATTTGTTCAAACCTATCTGTGAAAAACCTGTTGATTGCAATCTTATCTGGGCTAGGGATCTTATGGATGATAATGGGCTGAAATGGAACCAGGAGTTATTACTGAAATACTTTTGTACAGAAGATGTTCAGAAAATTTTGCAAGTCCCTATTTCTGTGAATAACTGCAAAGATAAATGGTGCTGGCACTTGGAGAAAAATGCTTCTTTTCAGTGAAATCTACTTACCAGAAGTTGATTCAAATTGATCAGTGGAAGAAGGATCGACCGGAGTCAAGCAAAGGATGGCAGACAGCTCACTTGGGCTGGAATAAGTGCTGGAAATTGATGATTAAAAATAAGGTAAAACACTTTCTTTGGAGGCTGATCCAAAATGGTTTTCCAACTGCGGTAGCTTTTCTCAAACGAGGTATGATGATCGATCCCATTTGCTCTGTTTGTGGTGAGGAGTTTGAATCAGCTGAACATGTTTTTTTTTCACTGTAAAAGAGCTGTAATGGTCTGGAAACTGGCTCTGGTACAATGGTTCTCTACTTGGTCTGATGATTTCACTATTAAAAAATGGTGGGATAATTGCTGTAAGATCAAAATTGGGGATTATGCTCAGGACCGGATGCAACTTTCCGTGTATATCCTATGGTGGTTATGGAAAACCAGAAATCTTTGGGTATTTCATAAGGAAAAATGGGATGAAATTGATATTGTTAGGGCAGCTACTTTTGAATGGCAGAAATTCCTTTCCATTGTGAGACAAACAGAGGAATATGACACTCAAAATTTGCTGCTGCATTCGAACAGAGGTACAAAATCCAACCCAAACATGGTAGGACACCTTCAGATGGTGATCATTGCTATACAAGGGATTGGGTCTGGTACGGCGTTTTAGTGGTTGGATTACTAAAGACAATGGCATAATTATCCAAGCTTGGGCCAATTCTAGGAGCAAACCTTGCCTCCAGTGGAAGCGGCACTAACAGGTATAAGAAATGCTATCTGTATGATGGAGAAATTTGATGCTCAATCTTTGGACATATATGTAGATGATAAGGATATCGTTTGTAAACTTGGGTGCAAGAATGGTTTCGAGGCGAAAGTGCGAAGATAGCCGAAGACATCTTTTTGTTATGCTTCCTTTTTGAGAATGTCAATTTCTTTGTTCAAGACTCATCTTGTTTTGATAAGTGTAGAAGGTTTAGCTAGGTTAGCTTTTGATGATGATTCGAATTTGAATTGGTTTAACCAATTCCCGATTGACTTTTTTAATTGCCAATTTGGTTCTCTAGCCCGTCGACTCGTTTTAGTTGTAAAGTTACATTTGAGTTCTTTTGATTAATGAAAATGCTATTCGAAAAAAAAATTCATTATTTTTGACGGGGAGAGAAGAGTGGTTAGGAATAGGATCGATCAAATATTTTTCCGGAAAAGTTAAAGATTAGTTAATTTACTGCAATCTGACATATATTTTAGCATGAGTTAAGTGATAAACAATTAAAAATTCATGATTCTTTTGATAGTTGCTTGCAAGATTGTCTCTATAATTTAGACTATAACTGAAAGGGAAAAAGATTGAATTCAGTTACACAGTGCTTTTTATTATTGAAATTGATAGTGGTTGAGACGCGAATAGTTTACTCCAAATTAACTGATCATTCAACATGATCATAATTCATAACCTTATATTTTAAGTTTTAACTAATAATTATAGACGAAGAAGGAAGAAAATTGATTACAGCTCATGTTTTACAATTAGGTGGTGGTCGAGCTGGGTATTGCCCAGATCCAAATAATGAAATAATCAAATAATTAAAACCAATATATTGCATTTTCTCTTCATCTCTGTCAAGAAACGCGATTTTTTTTTAAAAAATTCTAGACGAACACGATATTGAGATATATAAATTAAGAATAAAATCTTTTTCTTTTCAACAGCCTAATTAAAACTTCGTTGAAGTAGACAAAAATCAATCAAAAAGAAACCTTTTCATTTAATAAAGAAAACACTGGGATTTTGCCGATTTTGAATTTATCTTACTTATCAAATGTGTTTAAGATAACTTTTAACAAAAACAAACACACACACACACACACACACACTCTTTTTATGTGTCCGAAACTAGTGATTGCCTAATTGAACTAATTATGTTGATTGGTTTTATTGTCAAATTTTATCACGATTAATCTAATTGGCCTGCTGATTTCTTGTATTGATCTTATTAGTTAAGAAAATGATTTATTTACATTAATTATATTTCCTTTCCCCCGTGAAGCAGAATGAAATGCACCACAGAAGTAGCATTATTCAGGCTGTCACATACATATATATCAATTATTTTTTTACATAATTGATTAATTCCAGTATTCCATAAACCTTAATCCCAAGCCCAAGCCGGCTCTAACTTTAGCTCCCATTACTACTGTCAATGACAAACAATAGTAAACATAACTTATAATTAACTTTGGTAAATTTAATAATCAACTTTAAAAACCAGAAGTGATTTTCTATTCCAAAAGTATTTCATTTTTATTCCACCCACAAATGATTGTTGCGTGTAGAGAAATTACTATAATCAAAACCCCCACAATTTAGGCTCAATAAAACTAATATGATAATTTCTATACACGTAACAAACAGGGACGGACACAGGGGATTGGTGGTGGCCCCCGCTCGCCTAACCTTGCGATTAAACCACTATAATATATTATTTAATAAATCAATATATTATAAATATAAACTAGAATATTGTCCCCTCCCCCAATTTCCATGTGATTTAGTTACAAAAATTTGTATGTTTTATTTTTATTTATATTAGATTTAATTTTGCCCGTAGTATAAATTCTTGCGTCCATCTCTGGTAACTATCATCTTCGCGGTGCAATTTAAGATTAAACTCTAGAATAGAAAACCGCGTCCCATTGGAAACACATATTTATATCGTTTTTACAAAGAAAATAAAATGTATATATAATATAGTCAATTAATTTGCACATAATTAGATAATTAGACAGAGATGGATACTTACCCTTGACAAGAGGCAAATCAAAGACTGCATGTGATTTCTTGCCACCGAGTCACCAACAAAGGCTATTGATTTCCCTCTCACCATTTCCAAAAACTTGTACGGGTCAAATATGGGCAGCTCACACTCATCGGGCTTCCATCTCCACTTCAAGAACCCCGAATCGGGCCTTCCGAATTTCATGCAATTTTGGTGCTCCTGGATTGCATCACAAGTCGCGTTTGTGTAGTACGGGCCCTCAGGATTTGGGACCCACTCCCCATAAATAGGTCGCATTTTTTATTTGTTGGGGCCCGTCTCGGCTTTCGATTTGATCCTCTTCGGGCTTTTCTTTTGGGCCCTCGGGGTACTTTGACTGTTTTTGGCGAATCCGTGGATGCCACGTCGCCACCGGTGCTCTCGAGATGTTGATATCCAATTTGGGATGTTAAGGATAATTTATTATGGGAAAAAGGGAAATATAAGGGGATTATTGTTAAAATAAAAGTTAAGGCTATGAGTGGGATCAATTTTGGTGTTTTTCTTTGTGTTTGGGGTTTGGCTATGGGAAGTTCAGAAGCTTGGAGCTTCATTGAACAAGTTGTGTGTGTGTGTGTGTGTGTGTGAGGGTGAAGAAGAGAGCAAAACAAAATGAAGGAAATTAAATGAGGGAACTTAGGTTATTTGGTTAGGTCAATTGTCTTCAAATTTATGTAGTAAGAGATGACCATGGTAGCCTCAATATATGTATTGGAATAGTTGTCATATATATAACGGTAAATTCTAGTTAATGTAATGTCTCTTGTCTTAACCGATGGGAGCATATAGATTAGGGGTGGCAAATCGTTCGTGCCGGGCCCTTATCGGGCCAGCCCGATAGCAGCCCGGCACGATAAGCCCAGACACGAACACGGCCCGATAACGTTATCGGGCTTAAAATTGAAACCCAAACACGGCACGATAAAAACACGATAAACACGGCACGACACGATAAGCAAAACTATTAAATTTATTTAGTCAGCCCATTAGGCCAGACCAACCCGTTAAGCCCGTTAACTAATAATTTTTTTTTTGTAACACTCAACATCAGCTCTCTGCCTGCCAACATTAGTTATCAAGCCAAATGCTCTTCCTTTTATTAATTAATTGGTGCAAAAAATTCGAACTGGTTTAGGTTATATCATGGCATGCAAGATAGGCCTAACAACAACGAATAGTTACTAAAGCATTACAGAAAAATCATTTATGATTCAAAAATCAAGAGAAAAGAAAAGAAAATCATAAGAGAAAAAAACAAATATTCTCACCTCACTACGAATAGAGACAAACTTGAAGGATATTGTTTCCCAGGTTATGTTATTCTTCTTGCTGGAGTGGAGTGAAGGGTTGGACTGCGCATCTTTCTGCCTTTCTTTGGCTCAGAAGTGTGGGTTGGCCGCTGGAGTGAGGATATTCAAATGAGTCAATGACAAACCCTAGTACAAATATATTTTATAACTTACCAGTAACCGGGCCTTATAGGGCCTTATCGGGTTTATCGGGCTAGCCCGATATGAACCCGATTTTTAACGGGCCTTATCGTGTCAGCCCGATAACGGCCCGAACCCGATAAGCCTTGGCCCAAACCCTATAATTTAGTCGTGCGTGTTCGGTATTTCTCGGCCAATCGTGTCGTCTTCAAATTGCCACCCCTAATATAGATATTATATTCCTAATTAGTGTTTCTTCTTGTATTTTAAATACACTAAACCAATATTGCATGTATAAGATTGTGTCATTATTATACAGAATGAGATCATGTATTCCAAAATAGTGTATCATCCCCTATTGTATTGTGTGATTGATTGCCACGTGTACTGTATTAATTTTCAAGAATAAATTGGAAATTTTTACATGACAAATGAAAACCTTTAAAACCCATCAGTTGTGTTGTTCCCCCAAAAAATCATCCATTATTATACACATGAAACTAATATCGTTTATTGAAATACTAAATGAAATATTATAAGGGATAGAAGATCCAAACCGAGTATAGAAGGGGTTGATGTTATATAAGGAGTATATCAAATGATCATTATATCTCATGAACAATGCTTTAAAAAATCTCTAGTTTGAAATTAAGAATGCGACTTATTTACAATAATTTTTACACAAAACAATTCAAAAAAAAAAAAAGAAAGAATGTCAATACATAAAATTAAAAACAGCTTCCTTTTTATTTTCCAACTTATTCAACGATTATGACGGCCAACCTGATTAATTTTCCATATAAGAATTAGTTCATTCATGGTACGTCAGACAGTTTACTGCTTCAAGCAAGAGATGCCTCATTTGGTTTAAAGTAAAGTTCGAAAAAAATAATTATATATATTATTACTATTTGTGACCAATGGCAATCAATTGCCGTTTGTTGACTTTACTCCCTCTTTCGTAAGCACGAAATATTAATTATTTGAAGTGGATGTTCCTAAGTAATTTAAGTATATTTTGTATTCATTTAAAAAAAAACAAATTATTTGAGAAGGAAGTTAATTCATATATTTTTAAGATTGCTTCATTTATATAAAAATATTAAAATAGAGATCAATCTTTGTACTTCAATGGTACAAACTTATATTTTAAGGACAATTGAATTGAGTCGATTTTTTATGAATGTGTGTAGTGTTGAAAAAATCGGTTTTGTTAAGCCGAAATTCTAAGTGTGGGAACTCGTTAATTTTGGAAACGAGTGGTGCAATTATTTTCACAAAACCATTTATGGGTGAGTGAGATCGATGCACAAATGGTACACTTGGAAAGATATATTTGTGGGAAATGTATCCAACTTATATGGAAGTTGGTAGATTGGTCAAATCCGGTGTTTGGTAAGTTGCTTGATTTTATCCGTTAAATAGGCAACTTTGACTCAAATCACCAATTTATGGTAACCTCGATTGATTGCATCAAATCATTCCTAAACCGATTGAGGCCACAATTGGAAGGTTTGACTTGGCATAAAATCAATCTAAAATAGGAAGGATTTGATTGAGGATTGATGGGGTGATTGTGTCCAAATTCATTGGGGTTTTCCTTTGGAAAACCCTTATTTTTCCCTATATATTGGAGTCCTCCTTTAGTGATTTTTGTGCAATATACATCACAAACACAGAGCAAATTCGTGCATTCATATCACAAGATGTCACTCAAAATTCTCGCATTACCCCAAAAGTGTCACGTAGAAGTGTGGTGTCACCTCGGGCCTCACTTATCTCGGTTCGCGGGTAGAAGGATTTGTGGTGCTCCTATCCTTTACCAAAGTCGTTGTATCTTGGGAGACTCGTTGCGCAACCGTGAGCATCGTGACGGGGCAACAAGAAGTCTTAAAGAAAGAGTTCGCTCGCCTCGACTTGCTTTATTGCTTTCTTTTTCGTTTTGCTTGTAATAGACTATTGTTAGTTCAAATTATCCACCGTTGTATCCTCTCGATTTTATTGTAATCCCAACAATTTTAAGACGCTTGTTTGTAATTTGGGTGATGGCGTCTTCAAGCAACGCGATGATCACCGATTTTGTAGGTGTGGCCTCGGTTGTGTCACACCTCTCGCAACACCTCTTGATCCTTCCCGATGATCGTGTGGGGTGTGACCACACCTTCGTCACACCTTTTTCCGTGCGTTCCAAAGCTCACGGGAAGTGTTCTGGCCTCTGCTCGGATATGCTCTGAGTAACGTAGGGGGTGTGACCATACCTTCCGCACACCCCAAGATTCTGATGTTTCAAATGAGTGTGGCCTACGGTGTTACCACACCTTCCACACCCCCGATTTTACGATGCTCCAACGAGTGTGGCCTTCGGTGTGACCACACACCGCCAAGACTTCCAGGCTTCACATGGTTACTCGCTCCTCCCGGTAGGTGTTACGCCGATGTTGGCAACACCTTCAATCACACTTGTTCCAAAGACTACGGCGCCCATGCCGAAAGGTCGGAAAAGTTTACTCGGGCTCAATTTTAACACGTGGCGAAAAAGATGTTCTTTTATCCGACAACCCTAAGTTTGGTGAGGTTCCTTAAAGAGGACCCTCTCCTTGTTGCCCCGCATACCAATATGGATCGTAGGGTCGCCGCCCGATGCATGGGGTCAAGGGGACTACTTGTGCAAGCATTACATCCTTAATGGGTTGGATAATGCGTTGTACAATGTGTATGCCTCGTTCAAAGGTGCGCCGAGGGACCGTGGATCTCGTTGGATAAAAGGTGCGAACGGAGGATGCTGGCACCAAGAAGTTCATTGTCGGCGATTCTTGGAGTATGTGATGGTTGACACCAAGATCGGCATGAGTCAACTCCAAGAATTGCGATTGATTTTGCACAAAGATCCATGCTTTGAAGGATGCGATTGTGTGAAACCTTCCAAGTGGCGCAATTATTGAAAAGTTGCTAGTTGGAGGGATTTGAAAACTATCTCTAGTATAAGAGGAAGCAAATGGGCTTGGAGGATTTGATTGTGAAATTGCGCATTGAAGAAGGCAATCGACAATCGGATGCCAAGCAAGAAAAGGCCTTGAAGGAACCTTGGTACACCTTGAAAAGGGATTCTTCAAGTTGAATGTAATGGTTGTGCGCCACGTCAATGATGCTAATAAAACGCTGTTTCTTCCTCTTATATGATTAAGTTATGATTTATGGCATGTTAGACTTTGCATGTTAACATGAATGCCATAAAGAAATTGGTGAATATGAAATTATTACCAAATGTTAAATTGGACTCACAATATAAATGTGGAATTTTATGTTGTGATATCTGCGATAGCCAAATAGCTATGGGCGGGGCACAAAGTGCCAACTTGAGTGCTATGACATATTGGGTGTCATAACACGTAGCTAAACATGTCAATGAAGGCATGAATAAATCTAAATGCCCTTGTGAGAGGTATATGATTAAGCGTCCCTTGTGATGGAGCACATGGCAAGTTAACTCTACCCAAAATTTGGTGAATAGATGCAATCGAGTCCTTTAGGCTTTCCGAAATTCTTTGGAATTTTGCCTAGAAATGGATTATTTTTCAGTTGGCGATCTAATCACGGTTGAACTTGTGAGAAATAACAATTGTTTAATTGATAATTCTCAAAGTTGACATTGTTGCACAATGTGGGGTGGATGAGTTATGCCACAAATGTGGGGGTGGTTGGTAAATATAAATTTACCTCAATCTTGACAAAGATTGACCCCAATGACTATGGAGTCAAAGAAATACAAGTTTCTTTGAGAGGTATCCTTAGAAATGAGGATGTGGGTCAATTGGCATTAACAATGCTAGTTGATAGCTAACAGAGGTCACCTGTGATTTCTCTTATAGATGTGCATCTTTTAGTGTACTCTTGAGTGTTGCAATATTGCACACATTGAGGTACCAAGAAAAGGTGTAGAAAAATGCCTTAAAGGCTAACCTTATCAAGGTAGACCCAAAATGGATTGTTGTACCCGAACTTGTTGGGAACATATACAACAATTGAGTCATTGAATGAATAATGACAAGTTTGACAAATGATAAGGTCAAACGAATCTCTATCTAAAATGAGATAACATATTGAGAATAGTCTATATGAGCTTAAGGTGTTATAAAGCCACATTGACATTGAAGGGCTTGAAAGTCCACCGGTGGCACTTATGTCAATTCAAGTGGTTACACATGCTCAGAGACTATGTGCTCAAATAGAAATTGATCTCAATATTGCGCGCACATTTGATTGAAGTGGAGATCAATTGTAAAATGCTAGAGGGAATTGGTGTAAAATCCACAACTTAAAGAACAGTTTTAGTGGAAACCCAACCATGATGACTGGAGATCCCAAGAACTTGGTTCAATGGGAAAACTAAACTTTAAACTGTTCAGTCGTTGCACTTGGTGCTTAGCTTTAAGCTAACCATATTCCCTAGATAGCATAGCCAAGTGTTGAACCTGCGACTGTGGTGAGGTTAAGTCCTATGGATTTCTAATGACGCCCTATACCTAATAAGGTGGGGTATTGCGGGTACCTCGATGGGCAAGGTCACCTATGTAAGTGTGAGGACCGGCCGCCTCAATGAAATACTTATGAATCCCAAGTGTGATCCATGGCCAAAACGGACACAACCAGGAGAACTTGAGATAAGCGAAGTGTTGTTGTGTAAATACATTTGTCTTGGTATATTTGTAAGCGGAGTAGTTCAAGGCATCGTGTCCACTAAGCCGCAGATATATCCGATAGTATCTTACTAAGGAAGGTTCAAAGCCACAAGCTACCTATCCCGATGCAACAATGTTTCCGGGGGTGATGAGTTTGCATGCATTCATGCATCGTTTCCACTCATGTGGGGGGATTGTTGGAAAAATCGGGTTTGTTAAGCCAAAATTCTAAGTGTGGGAACTCGTTAATTTTGGAAACGAGTGGTGCAATTATTTTCACAAAACCATTTATGGGTGAGTGAGATCGATGCACAAATGGTACACTTGGAAATATATATTTGTGGGAAATGTATCCAACTTATATGGAAGTTGGTAGATTGGTCAAATCCGGTGTTTGGTAAGTTGCTTGATTATATCCGTTAAATAGGCAACTTTGACTCAAATCACCAATTTATGGTAACTGATTGATTGCATCAAATCATTCCTAAACCGATTGAGGCCACAATTGGAAGGTTTGACTTGGCATAAAATCAATCTAAAATAGGAAGGATTTGATTGAGGATTGATGGGGTGATTGTGTCCAAAATCATTGGGGTTTTCCTTTGGAAAACCCTTATGTTTTCCCTATATATTGGAGTCCTCCTTCAGTGGTTTTTCGTGCAATATACATCACAAACATAGAGCAAATTCGTTCATTCATATCACATCATTACACTCAAAATTCTGCATTACTCGAGAAGTGTCACGTAGAAGTGTGGTGTCACTCAGCCTCACTTATCTCGGTTCGCGGGTAGAAGGATTTGTGGTGCTCCTATCCTTTACCAAAGTCGTTGTATCTTGGGAGACTCGTTGCACGCAACCGTGAGCATCGTGACGGGGCAACAAGAGTCTTAAAGAAAGAGTTCGCTCGCCGACTTTCGACTTGCTTTTTTTTTTTTTTGCTTGTAATAGACTATTGTTAGTTCAAATTATCCACCGTTGTATCCTCTCGATTTTATTGTAATCCCAACATGTAGTTTCCAAGAAAAAGTGAGATGAGCTCACGCGAATAATCCATACAACCATTTAATAATTTCCGTCTATATAAAAACTTGACAACATTGTAATAATATTCTTATTCCATTTCAACAAGAATCATGATTATTAGAAGGAAAACAAAATTTTAAGCCCTTTAACTTGGACCCATTGTGAATTAGTCTTTTAGGTTGTCACGTTAGAGTTTTAGTCCTTTAACTTTCAAATTTCTGAGACATTCATCATTTACATTATCTTGGACTTTTAAATAGAAATAGTCCATTACATTATTCGTCTTTTATCTTTCACGGTGTTGTAAGGTTTTCCTTCTTACTCTGCGATCGCTTGTTCAACAAATCGGTTGTCCTATAACTAATGTTTTTGTTCATACATTTTCAAGATTTGATGATACCTCCCGTAATGAATATATCTTAGACACTTATCCATATCTATTTCTTGGAGATAATTCTCATTGGCAAAGGTTCATTACTGAAATATAATAAATTATTCTTAAAAGTTCTTAATAAATCTAGACTAATACCATTGTTAAGCACTGAGATAAATAGATTTGAAAATTTGAGATTAAAAAGTCTTTTTTAAATTTAAAGGACCAAAACGCACAAATTTTTGACATATACGTTTAAAAGTAAACTAAAGATGTAACTTGCATGACCGGAAAACTAAAGATTCGAACATATGGGACTAAATATTCAATTTCATACATTTTTCTAGGACTGAACTCCAAACCTGCCAAGATAAACAACCAAATCTCAAAATAAGCCAAACTTACCGGGATGAAAATTCTCATTTTCCCATTATTAAAAACCAAAAAATAAAAATCATCTGTTTATCTATCTACAAATTTTAATCAAATTTGTAAGCTCCGAAACCAATAAACATTTATTAATGTAAAAAAAATTATCTATAATCTTCTATTTCTCTCACCAACAATTCTTGCAAAAAATCATTCCAAGAATCAATCGGACCCGGCAAACACCAATGCACACAGTCATTAGGAATTGTCCGATTTGCCACCGGCCAATGTCCATATTTACTAGGATGCCCATCCGCCCTCAACAGCATAGCCTTGGTCGCATCAAACAGCCTTAACTTCCCTCCATTTCCCCTCCCTGCTTTCTGTGCAATTCGTAGCTCCTCCAACTGTACCAAATACATTTCCAAAACATTGTCCTTCAAAACCGTCTCGTTCCTTTTAAACGGCGTCGTCCGCACGCAATCCCCGCCCTGGTCCCACGCCCCGCCCTCGTAATGCGACGGCGCATACGTTCTCAGAAACGTGACGCCGTTAAATCCGACGGCGCCGTTAATTGCCCGAAACGCCGTCTGAAAAGCCCGACGGTAGCTGAAAATTGGGGTCAGCTGGGTGATGTTGGGTTCGGGGCAGTAGAGGCAGCCGATGAGGCGGCGGTTGAGGTGGAAATACGTCGGCCGGAAAAACCAAGGGCCGGCGGAGATGATGACGTAGTCGTAAAACGCGATTTTGGTTGGCCAGTGTTGGTGGAACTCGTCGAGGTATAAATCGAAAGGCTCGTTGTCTAATTTTCCGGTTTTGACCAAATAGGGCGCCCAGAACATGGAAATGTTAAAGTCGTGTTCTCTGTATTCGTAGTGTTTGTTCTGCTGGTCCGATGGATCTGATAAGTCTACTGGGTGTGCAACCTGAAAAATGGAAACAATCAAACAAATTGAATGTTCTTAATTTATTATTCTAATTGAGCTAGAGAATAATATGCTTTCATTTAAAAAAATTAAACAAAAACTTGTGTAAGACGGTTGAACAATCAGCGGCGAATGATATTTTTAATGTAAAAAGTGATACCTTGTCTCAATACACTAAAATTAAATGTATTCAGACAAAATATAACTTTTTACACTAAAACTATCACATATTATACTAAAAGTTACTTTTTACCCTAAAAGTGCAATCCGTTGTATCGCATTTACCGTCTTACAAGAGACCTACGCAAAAAATTAATACCCCAAGTTTTGGAAAAATTTGTGCTACCAATTTGCTAACGATCTCCTAAATTAATCACCTAATTTTATTTTTTGGTTCCTCAAACCATCTATATCTAGTATACATCATATAGTTTTGAGATGGGAAAATAGTTTTTTTTGGTCCTATAACTTGGACTATTTGGAGATTTAGCCATCTAAGTAGTTCACCTTTAAATTTTGATTCAATATCTCTTAATTATTGGAACATTTAATCTAATTTTGACCAAAATTGTATAATTTACCGGCGTCTTTGATTAGGGCCGTTCGACAACCGATGTGTCGAAACTTTTTAGGAATATTGGTGATTTGGTGCAAAAATTAGTTGCTGCAAGATATAGAAAATAAAATGCTTTCATTTAACAAAAAATTAATCTCCTAATTTTTGAAAAAATTGAGCTGCTGCAAGTCTGCTACCAATCTCCTAAATTATTCTTCTAATATTTTGGTTCAGTAGAACATCTATATCTAGTATATAACCATTGGTGTTCTAGTAGCACGGGTATTACTTGCAATGACAAGACTCAAATTCGAGTACCAACAATGATAGAGCCGAAATTTAAAAATCTATATCTAATTATATATCATATACTTTTGAGATGATGAGCTAATATCTGATGTAAAACTAGTATTATTTTATTTGACAATTATGTATGACATGAAAAGAAATGGGTTTTTGTTTTCTATAAGTGGTAATGGTACAAAATAGCCATTTAGAAAATGTAAAGATTAGAAATAGATATATTTTGTAGACACATCTTTTTTTAGCCATTTTGGGGTGTAAAATTACATTCATACCCTTCTAGCAAGTTAGTTTGTATTTGGGTTATTTCTCTATGTATCTTCTTACTCTTTTTTTAAGAAATCAAACCTGTAGTTTTCATTTTTAAATATGCAATATAGGTGTTGAATTATAGATATCGAAAAGAGGGTTAATTTGGTATATTATACATGCAAAACGGATTTAAAACGAAAAAGTTATGTGAATTCAAAGTTTTTGGAAAAAAAAATAAGCTGGGTATGACTCGACTCAATTCGAGTCACGAGTTACAACATAGGGTGTCAATTTCGGACCCGACACGCAAAACCCGACACAAACTTAACACGAAATTAATGGGTATGAGTCCTGGGTCAAAATGGGTCGAACTCGAATAACTCCGCCAATTAAACAGTCGGGTTCGGGTCAACCTACTACGACCCATTTAACCTGTTTAACTTTGTTTGTGAATTTAAAAGAAAATTAAGTAAATAATTAATTGTAAGAAAAAACAACAAACAAGACATATCCTTAAAACTTAAATGATAAAACCTCCTTAATTATATATTTGTTATTATTATGCATTTTTTTAATATTGTCCCTAAAATATGATCGTGTGTTATGTTATTTATGCAATTATGTTATTTCTTATTGTATGTTGTGAATTGTGATATTTTTTATTGATTGAATAGTGTATGATAATTATTGATTTAAAAAAATTTATTCAGATTAAAACTTTTAAATATATAGGAAAATAATTTTATTAGACGGGTTCACGCGTTGGGTCCTGGGTTACCTGTGAAATAAGTAGGTCGGGTATGGGTTCAAGATTCGACACGAATAATTAAACAATCGGGTTCGGTCGATTTGTTTCGACACGCGAACCTGCGAACCCTGGACCCAACCCAAATTGACACCCCTATTACAACATGACTCGAATTGAGTCACTCAATGTGTGATATATAACATAAAGTACATTACTATAACCAAAAGGTTTGTGTGGCATAGTGGTTTGTCCGATGTTTCCTTCCTATTAGGTCATGGTATCAATACTTGTGGTCACACATGTTGTTTGTTTTTGTTTTCGAGTCACACATGACTCGAATTCGAGTCATGTGTGACTCAATTTTTTTTTTTTTTTTTTTTTGTTTTCGTCACACATGACTCAAATTCGATTTTCGAGTCATGTTCGAAATTCTTGTGACTCGAATTAGTGTCACATTGACTCGAATCGAGATTCTGAAAGATACCCATTATATATCACACATTGAGAAAAATAACTCAAATATCAAACAAACATGTTAGAAGGGTATGAATGTCATTTTATACCCCAAAACGCGCTAAAAAGATGTGTTTGAAAAAGATGGCTAAAAAACATATTGGTTTGTTGGGAATGGCTAAAAAAAACACCACCTCTTTCTATAATTGTGCTTCTTCATGCCGGAGCAGTTTTAACTCACATTTAGGTCAATACACATGAGAAAATTGTAAAATTGGTCCTGTAACTTAAAGGCGTGTCGAAATTGGTCATATTCATTCTTAAAATTTTAATTTGTGTCATGTTAGTTTAAAAACTACTCTATTTTAGTCTTATTTGTAGCCAAAATATTGCAAAACCTCCGATGTTTGACACATGACTTGTACGTGATCTCCTTTTTGTTGACTTCCGGCTATTTTAATTTTGTGTGACATGGTAAACATTAATCTTAGCAACAATTACAATTTTACGATTAATATGGATTAATATCTATTATAAAAATAGCATGAAATAAAAAAATCTCCAATCTTAGGGGATCACGTGCGAGTCACATATCAATTTTCGGTGATTTTGCAACATTGTGATGACAATAGAACTGAAATTAAGCAATTTCTATAACTTATAGGACCAAATTAAAATTTTAAAAATAAACTGGACCAATTCTAACACCCATCTTAAGTTACAAGACCAAATTTGTAATTTTCTTAATACAGACAGAAAACAGAAATAGATATATAATACCACATTTATTCAGGTTCACATAAATTCATCATATATTGGAAAGATTACGATATCTAGACTGATATAAATGGCGACAAGTTGGATCTCAGTTCATTTTCATAGCGTGATAGCCAACTAATACACAAGCATGCAGAATCTAATTTTTGGACCACTATATAAGATCCTCAAATTTAAATTTATGTATATTCATTAATTGTCGTCTATTTTCAGTAACATGGGGTTGTTAGATTGATCCAGAATATATACATTTCAATATGTTTATGGTCATAATTAATGACTTCAAATGCATATGTTAGTTGTTTAGGGAAGAGTAATTAAATTAAATAACATCCCATGGTTATAAAAAGAGGAAACAACAAACAGCTTATTAATCTCAATTAATTAAATTTGCATCTGCAAACTTTTCCAATTGTCACATTTAGTCCATTATTTTTTTTTTTTCTACAATGTCGTAAGTTGTATATATTTTTAATCAATGGTGTAAAGTACTAACAACTTGTGGAACAACAGAAGAAACATGGAGTTGAATTTCAAAGTTGAAGGACTTCTGCCGGCCTTTATGGATTAATTAATAACTTGTATACTAAAAGTATTTCAAAGTGGTAAGTCTAGCTAAAAAATTTCATTTAATAAGAGACTTTTGGATTTGAGTTTTATCGATGTGTGAATGTTTATGTACTTTAATAAAAAACTGTCATTAAATTGTATATTTAAGTTAATTTATTGATTATATTGAATAATTAGTCTTTAACATTTTAATATACTGAATGTAGTAATTAATCGTTCTCCTAAAAAGTTACTTAAATACAAATTTAAAAATTGCTTAGATTGACACCATCTATTATATTAAAATAATAAAATTACATATACATGACCGATCAAAAAGAAATTACATATACATGCACTATAATCTTAGGATATATGTGTGTGTGCGCACACGCAAACTGTAGTATCACGTTATTATGAGTAATTAGCTGGAAAAATAGCAAAGTTCTCAGATATATATATATAAATAGATATATGTATTATATATATAAATGCAAAAAAAAAAATGTTATGCTAACATTTTGCTTCCAATATAGTTCACAAATTAAATATATTTTCACATGCACCATATTTTCACTTGCATAAAGTTTTATTCTTTCAGGGATTATCTAAGAGAACTAGCAAAGCTAACATTGTCCATGATCCACTACCTAGTAATAGTTTATTTATTGAACTCGTATTCTATAATAATAATAAATAAAAGAGAAGTTCCCCTTAACGACATATAGTGGCAAATCAATTATAACAATAAAAACAAAATAAGGTAATTTGTTAATAATCATGTTTACAGTGCTATTTCTCCTTCTACCATTAATTTCAACTACAATGTGAAATTTATTATTTAATTTGTTTTCTACACTATCGTTTTCGTGGATGACACAGAAGATAAACATGAACAGTTTATGTGAACATAAATAATCGTCTCTCCCTAACGTGGGCCATGCCTAAAATCCATGACCATTACATACAACTGTGAAGGAGGACCACTGCAAAAATTTGAATGAAGAAAAGAACATCTCCAATCTTCCATTATTATTCATTAATTTTTTCCGTAACTAATTACTTGTAATTCTTGCAAAACGTTACCAATTCAAATTCTAGTGCTAATTAATTTTATTGCCCTGTACCAATGTCCAAATTTCATTTACGACCCCTAATATTGTATGTTCAATATACTAAGGTCGCGTGCAATTAGCATGAATTCTTAGGAGAAAACAAAATTAATTACCAAATAAACAGTATTTTAAAAAGCGCTAGGCGCTATTCTGGCAACAGATTGCCCTAACGTCTGGCGGGGATTAATCGGGGTTAGGTGGGGCGACCTGAGCGGGTTAGGCAGAGCTGTCGAAAGAATAACGTACGTGGACAAGGAGGGTCTAGCGCGTGGCGGAAATTTTAGAATAGTGAAAATAAATCAATTAATTAGCATAATTAATTGTAATAGATATGAATTAATGATTGAATACTTACCCTTGACAAGAGGCAAATCAAAGATTGCATGTGATTTCTAGCCACCGAATCACCAACAAATGCTAATGATTTTCCATGGACAAGTTCCAAAAACCCGTGAGGATCAAATAAAGGCAGCTCACAATCATCGGGCTTCCACCTCCATTTCAAGAACCCTAAATCGGGCCGTCCGTACTTCATGCAATTCTGATGCTCCTGGATTGCACCACAACTCTCGTTTGTGTAATACGGGCCCCGGGGATTCGGGACCCACTCCCGGAAAATAAGTCGCATTTTTCATTATTTGTCTGTCTTGTAAGGCGTGATGGTTTTGTTCTTCCGCCCTTTTTTTGGGCCGGTGGGCCGGTGCATAGGCCCGAGTCGGCCGAGCAAGGGTTGTTAGTGTTTTGGTCTAGTGCATGAGATGTTTGGGATGGATTGTTGGGAGTGTTTCCAAAGAAGGGGAAATATAAAGGGATTGTTAGGAGGAGGGTTAGGGCTATTATGATTGGAGTGTATTTTGGTGTTTTTCTTCTTGTTTGAGTTTTTTGTCCTAAGGGAAGTTCGGAGGCATGGAGCCTCATTATATGTTTCTATGGAGATGAAAGGATAAAAGAAAGTAATGGAATGAGAATTATACAAGGATGTTGTGGTGAGGTCCCAAATCAACCAAGTGATGGTTTTGTGTGGATGTATAGATAAATATGTGGAGTGGCCACTAGGGGGGTGGGAGAGGTGGGGAAGGAATTATAATTATTATATGAAAATAGAAAAGTAAATGTATATATATACTTAATCAACTTAATTTGATTTCATTTCAAAATATATAGATTACATACATGTTAAGTGTGTGTGTATATATATTTAAATATGCATCTACATGAATTCTCTTATATCTATACATTTGAAATACAAATTAAAGTAGAATAAGCTCTACTTGTCTGCCTACATCTTTCTTTCGGTTAGACCCCACGTAACTTTGTTCTTGCCTTGCCTAAGCCCAAGTCTGCAGTCAGCCTAGTGTTTATTAGAACCAGTGTTGTAAAAATCGGCCTAGGAGCCCCTAGGCCGCTGCAGAAAATCGGCCAGGCCAAAAGTCGGCCTAGGCGGCCAAAAAACCGGTCAAAAATCGAGTCAGGGCGGGCATCTAGGCGGTCTAGTTGCCAAAAATTGGCCAAAATACAAAAATATGAAGAAAAAAAAAAGAAAAAGAAAAACATGATGTTTTTAGGTGGCGCTGGGTGGTCAGCGCCACCGCCCGACTAGTCTTTTAGCGATTTCTGCAACCTTGATTAGAACATCGATCAAGAGTATCAAATGTAAACATATGATTCAAAGTAGGCGCTTGTCTGCTTGTCGAACATCGAGTCTTTTGGGCTAGGATAAAAGTACAATTGGTCCTTTTCGAGTCTATTTAGGCCAATTTGTCGGGTTGGATCAATTTTGCCAACTCTACCCATATCTTTTTCGTCAACTCAATTTGAGTTCAATCAAATTAATCAATTGCAAATTATGAAAGGTAAATGAGAGTTGAATGAAATCACTTACATTTAAACAAAGCACCACGTGTAGGTGGTGTTAAGTGTTGATCGTTCATTTAGTGCACATTATGCAATTAGCCTTTCGGCGGCCCAAAAATATGAAAATCTACTCAACGGATCATTATGTTGATTTGGGCCCAAAGTTCAAGCACTTCAGTTTACTGACATATTTAAAAGAAACCAATCGACAGGCCCATTAACGTTTAGGGTATATATCATCCATTTCCGAGCCAGTGCCCAACGTCCACTTTTGAGCTATTCAAATTTTATTTAATGAATATCACTATATCAGGTCCAATCTTTTAAGGGATGGGATATTATATTCCACCTTTTTTATTTCACACTCTATTATATGTATTTGATGAATAATATGTATATAATTGCGATTTTATTATATATATATGTGTCATTCATCCAATATATAGAATATGTAATTGTATATATTGGCGAAGTTATTGGAAATAAAAATGATATATTTAAGATGGATTCTCTTGTAAATAAGATGATTAATTTTTGGCATTATTCTAAATGTAAAAAACCCCAAATTGTCTTTGCTTCGATTTAAAAAAAAAAAATAACAATTGGGAAATTAATATTTTGAATGAGTTCGTACATGTTTTTTTCCCCTTAAAGAAATCCTTGCCATTGCCACTATTATATTGGAAGTGTAAAGGGGTAAAGATTGTCTGGGCCGAACTCGACCGCCTAAGACATTGGGGACACGATGATCTTGGACATTGGGCCGAAATGATGAGGCCCATAGCATTGGGTGATCATTAAGCATTAAATAGTGGGTCGATCTGTGGAGGCTTGCAACATAAGATGGGCTTAGGGCTTATCAACTGGGCCGACTGTCGAGCCCTGATGCAAGTGATTGTGAATGTTCATAAGACCGACCTATGTAGAGTCGATTGTGTTAAGCCGACCTGTTGTTGACTGTCGAAGCTTTAACATGACTTGAGAGAGAAGAGGTCGGCTCGATGCGAGAGATGTATGAGATATTGAGGATTCCTCGAGATTTAAGGGATTTCTCACCAATACAATGGGCCGACGTGTTCGAGACAGTCGGAGCTATGGTCTTACGGGAGTAAAATTAGGGTTTTTAAGAGATCCGATCCTAATCTAATGATGACTCGACACCAAATCGTAAATCGGAATCCCTGGTTTTACGGAAACCCTAATCCTAGCTAAGGTATAAAGGCCCAAGCCCAGGTTCATTCTAACCTAATCTCATTTTTTATTACATTGCTTTTTCTCTCTCAGCCTTTGCTTCCTTCTCAAGATATCGACTTAAGCATCGGAGAGAGACGCGCGAGCCCCTCCGTCCCCCTGTGCGGTTTTGTGGCGGACTTCGTCCGGGAAGGTGATCGGCGAGAGAGGCGATTTTGGGAGTAACCAAGTGGCGCCGTCTGTGGGAAACATTGAGCGAGAGACGTGAGATTCGAGTTTTGGCTATGGAGGAGGTTAGGAGAAGCCTGGAAGATGATTTGAACTGCCGCCGCCGAGATACGCCGGCGTAACTACGCGAGGAGGATGTTCCACCTCCGCCCCCACTACTCCCGTGAACGGCGGAGGCAACGGTACAGAGGATGGGAGCGGATGGACGACGCCTATGTCCTGGGAGTATAGATTTGGGTCCAATGTTCTTTGAACAATTGGGTGGCTTCATCACTAGAGAGCATGGGAGCGACGGTGGAGAGACGCTGAGGAGATGCTTCCACCACCCTCTCTCCCCGTGGTTCCCCTCTCGGTGGTCCCTCTTCCGCTGTGGTTCCCCCTCCGATGGTCCCTCCGGAGGTGGGAGAGAGAGGTCGGCGGCCAACTATGGCGGAGGAAGACATTCATCAAGGGCGGAACACATGTCTACCGAGGACCGGGATTGGTCGGAACGGATGGATGACCTCCACCGTGAGGTGCGAGATATTCGTCGGAGAGTGTGGCTGGAGTACGGGGTGGCCGCATTCGGGTGAGGCGGGAACACCCTTCTCGGAAGAGGTGATGGCGACGAGCTTCCGGCCCATACCGAGCTCTCGGCCTTCGAATGTGATGGTACCACGGTCCGTGGGACCTTCTTTGCCGTTTTGAACGCCGCTTGCTCTACTACTGCATTCACGGATGGCGTGATGTGTAGAGTTTTTCCTACCACTTTGACGAAATCGGCTCGGCGAAATGGTTTAGCTAGATTGCCCCGCTCCATTCGAATTTTGATGACTTTAGCTCGGGTTTCCTTAATCGATTCACGAGTTGCCGTAAGTACCAAAAGACGCCCGACCCTGTTTAGTATCAAACGAGAGAGAAGGGGAAGGACTTCGGAGCTATATCCGAGGGTTTACAAATGGCAAAGTTGGAGGTCTTTGTCGGCTAGTCCGAAAATTTTGGCCAATGTCCTAGCTCGGGGCACGAGGGATGGGGAGTTCTTTGAATCATTAGTGATAGAGCTCTAAGACATTTGTGAGTGTTAGCTCGGGCGGAGAAATATATTAACCTGGAAGAGGCGAGAAAAATGAAAAGAGAGGAAGGAGAGAAGAGAAGAGACGGGGAGGGAAGATCGGGAAGACAAAGTACCTCGAGGAAGAAGCTTATGTCCGAGGTAATGGGGGAAGGCCGAGGTTTGAGAAGTACACGCCTTTGGCTGTCCCTCGGGCGAGTCTTGTAGTTATTGAGAGGCATCCCGACCGAGGTGGCCAAATGCGCATGCGAGGCACCAATAAAGCGAAGTGTAAGGAATTTTGTAGATTTCACAATGAATATGGGCACACAACGATCGGTGCACACACACGAGAGATGAGATCGAGCGGCTCATTCAGCGGTCACCTTAGGGAATTTGTGTACATCGACAAAAAGGAGAGAAAAGGGAGTATAAGAGGGATAACCGGGCTATCATCAACCTCGACGGGAGCCGGAGCGTAGGGGAAAGGGAGGAGCTACTACCTCCACCTCCGCCCCACCTCGGCGAGAGGTCATCCGGATGATTGTTGGAGGCTGCGAGAAGAGATTCGAGGCGAGCTCGGAAAAAGACGTGAGAGCAAAGCAGCACGGATCAGTGCGAATACGATTAAAGGTGGAACAGGTTGGTCAAGAACCGCAAATCCAGTCGGACCGGAGGATTGTAGGGGTATCGTGACGCCTCAAATGATGCTTTGGTGATCACAAAATGACGATCTCTAATTATGATGTGCGGCGGTATTTGTGGACACGAGGAGCTCAACAGATATCCTATTCTATGATTGTTATAAGAAGATGGACCTCCGTCGGCTTGGAAGCGGTGGATACGGCGTTGGTTGGGTTATTTGGAGGGATGATCCAACCGATAGGTATGATTACTTTACCGTCTCTTTGGGAAAGGAGCTGTCTAATCGTAGAATGATTAGATTTTTGATAGTTGATGCACCGTCCTCTTATAATGTCATGTTGGGTAGACCGCACTAAATTCTTTCCAAGCGGTGGTGTCGGTATACCATTTAAAAATGAAATTTCTGTGGGAGAGAAAGTAGGGGAGTCGATGGTGATCGGTATATGGCTAGAAAATTGTACGTAGAAAGTATTCGAGGAAGCGAGAAAGGGAGTGCTTTTGATGATGATAGAAACAAAGACAAGTTGGTTAGGTTGACGAACCGGTGGAGCATGTCCAGCCCCCAATGATGAAATGATGATGGTCAAGCTAGTGCTAGGTGACCCGATAAGGTCACCAAGGTCGGGAAGAGTCGCTGGGGCGAATTGAGGATGAGTTGGTGGAGTTTCTAAGGAGTAATGTGGATGTATTTGCTTGGACAAGCGGAAGACCTGGTGGGGATAGATCCAAATATTCTTTGAACATAGGTTTAATGTCAATCCATCATATAAGCCGGTGAAACAAAAGAAAAGGAACTTCGCCCTAAGAAGGATGCTATAATTCGGGCGGAGGTGCAAAAGTTGTTAAAAGCGAAGGCACATCAAAGAAATCCGGTTTCGAGAATGGCTATCTAATCGCATATTGGTCCCGAAAACAAAGGATGATTGGCGCATGTGTGTGGACTTTAGGGATTTGAATCGTGCTTGCCCTAAGGATTACTACCCATTACCTGCACTGATCGGCTAGTAGATTCGACATCGGGATGTGAATTGCTTAGTAATATGGATGCGTCACGGGGATATCATCGGTCGGGGCTAGCAGAGGAAGACCAAAAAAGGGTGTCTTCACCACCTCTTTTGGTACCTTCTGCATGTAGTAATGCCGTCGGATTGAAGAATGCGGGAGCCACATACCGTAGGTTGGTGGATAAGATGTTTGGAGAGCATCTCGGCGGGAACATGGAGGTGTATGTGGATGATATGTTGGTCAAAAGCATAAAGGCCGGGATCATGTGCATGACCTAGGCAAACGTTTGACACCTTGAGGAAGTATATGATGAAGTCAACCCCAAGAAGTGTGCCTTTTGGGGTCGCCGGGAAAGTTTCTGGGGTACATGGTAACGGAGAAAGGAATAGAGGCCAACCCGAGGCGTCGGGGCCATTAGAGAGATGGCACCGCCTCGGGATACCAAAGATGTGCGGTGTTTAATGGGTCAAGCGGCCAATGAATCGCTTTATTTCACGCCTCGCGAGAGAAGTTTGCCCTTTTTTTTAGGTCTTGAGGAAAGCTAAAAAGTTCGTTTGGGATGAGGAATGCCAAAGGGCTTTCGAGGATTTGAAGAATTATTTGGGTGATCTATCATTGCTAACTAAGCCGTTGCACAGGGAGCCCTTATACCTCTACCTTTCGGTAGGGAACAGGGGTTAGTCTGATCTTGATCGGGAAGAGGGATCGGTTCGTGAGGCCGGTGTACTATGTCAAGATAAAGTTTTGAGAATCTTGAGCTGCGATATGCGAGATCGAGAAGCGGTTTGGCGCTTGTGGTGATGAGGAGACTTGACCCTATTTCCTTTCGCATAAGGTTATCGTCCGAACTAATCGCCATTGAGAAATGTGATGAGTAAGCCGAGGTAGCGGGAGGTTAGTGAAGTGGGCTATTGAGTGAGTGAATATGATATTGAATTCGAGAACGGATCGGCCATTAAAGCTCGGGCCTTGTCGACTTTGTTCAAGAATCAATCGGGGATGATAGCGAGAGGGAACTTGGGTGATTTATGTGGACGGATCGATGAGGGAGCTCGGGTTGTGGCGCCGTATCGTCTTGATCAGCCCATGAAGGAATCAAAAATGACTTTCTTTGTGAGGTTGGAGTTCAAGCTATCTAATAATGAGGCGGAGTATGAGGCATTCATTAGAGGAATGCAAATGGCCATTGAGATGGGGGTCATTAGGATGGTAGTTTACATGGACTCTCGGCTCGTCCACAAATAGGTTATAGGAGAGTTCGAGGTCGGGGAGGAGAGGATGAAGATGTATGTTGAAGCATATCGAGCTTTAGAAGGAAAAGTGAAAGAAATCAAGATATGTCGTCCCGGGAGGAAAATGGTAGAACGGATTTTCTAGCAAAATTGGCGATTCGGCACAGGAGAATCAAGCTAAGCAGATCACACTTCGGTGGCAAAAGAGACGGCCTTTGGGGTTGGAGGTTGGAGAGATAGAGGAGAAAAAGAGGATTGGAGGTCGGCTATCATAGCTTACTTAAAAGAGGGGTCTTACCAACGGTAGGCGTGAAGCGGCTCGGCGAAAATTCGGGCGACACGGTTTTGCATTATCGGGGATAAGTTATATAAGAGAGGCTTCTATGCCTTTCTTGAGGTGTCCGAGTGGAGAAGAGGGTACATATGTGCTCGAGAGAGATACATGAAGGTTGTTGTGGGAATCACATGGGAGCAAGAATTTTGATGAAAAAAAGTCCTTAGGCGGGGGTATTTTTGGCCTTACGAAAGGGGAAGCGAGAAAAATTGGTGAGAGCATGCGAAAAATGTCGATCCATGCACCTTTGGTACATCGACCGGCGGAGGAACTCATGACGATGAGCTCGGCATGTCCATTTGCAAAATGGGAATTGACATTGTGGGTCCCTTCCTCCCGCTTTAGGTCGAGAGGAAATTCTTGATTGTGGCAATCGACTATTTTAGCAAGTGGGTGGAGCGCGAACCTCTTGCTAAGATAAATGAGGATGCAGTGATGAAATTTATTTGGCAAAACATAGTGTGTCGGTATGGAGTGCCTCGGGCCTTGATATCAGATAATGGGGCCGATTCGCGGGCGTAAATCCGAGCTTGGTGTGAGGAAATGAAGATCAAGCAAAACTTCACTTCGGTGGCTCACCCGCAGGCTAATGGGCAAGTGGAAGTAACTAATAGGATTCTTGTCCAAGGATTGAAAGCTCGGCTTGAAAAGGCAGGAGGAGCATGGGTTCGGGAGCTCAGTTCGGTGTTGTGGGCTTATCGAACTAATCCGAAGGAGGCCACTGGTGAGCTCGATTCGATTTGGTGTATGGCATGGATGCAGTCATACCGGCGGAGATCGGGATGGAAACACATCGAGTCCAGAATTTTGATGAAAATATTAATGAGTTGTTGATCCGAGAGGCATTGGATACGATAAATGAGAAAAGGGAGATGGCATTTTTGCAGATGGAAAAGACACGAGGAAGGATCAAAGCAGCTTATGACAAGAAAGTAAAGAAAAGGGCCTTTCAGGTCGGTGATTTGGTTTTGAGAAGGTCGGATGCTAGCAAAAACAAAGGGAAATTGGATGCGAATTGGGAAGGACCACTTCGGGTAGTGAAGGTGCTGGCAGGAGGTGCGTATGAGCTGGAAGAGATCGGAGGTCGAAAGCTCCCGAAGGCTTGGAACAGTTGCAATTTGAAGAAATATCATTCCTAGAATAGAGAAATATTTGATGTAATCAATCTACTCGTTTTGAATGAAATGATACGCTGCCCTACATTATGAGTTCGGAAAGTGGAAATGATAAAAAATGACAAGTATTTGGAGCTCAGCTCGAGCTAGTCTCCAAATACACAGGGCCACGAGGCCATGCGAAGAGCTCGGCTCGGGCCGAACTTCCTTGATGAAATGACAAGTATTTGGAGCTCGGCTCGAGCTAGTCTCCAAATACTTGGGGCCACGAGCCATGCGAGGAGCTCGGCTCGAGCCAACTTCCCGAGAAGATCGACAAGTATTTGGAGCTCAGCTCGAGCTAGTCTCCAAATACTTGGGGCCACGAGGCCATGCGAGGAGCTCGGCTCGAGCCAGCTTCCTGAGAAGACTGACAAGTATTTGGAGCTCGGCTCGAGCTAGTCTCTAAATACTTGGGGCCACGAGGCCATGCGAGAGCTCGGCTCGAGCGAACCTCTGATGAAATCGAAGTAATGGAGCTCGGCTCGAGCTAGTCTCCAAATACTTGGGGCCACGAGGAGTACGATATGCTAATCTTTTTTGCAAAAAAAAAATAATAATAATAGACAAGAGATCGAGAAATGAAAGTGCGAAGAAACTTTATTGATCATTCAAAATAAATACAAGTACATGATGGAAAATTACAAAAGCGGTAACTAAACTCCTAAGTAGTAGGAGGAACATTCTCGTTGTTCGGTGTCGTCCATGGAGATGGTCACATCGTCTATGAGAGCGAGTTCGGGATCGTCATCCCGGATATCCTCGAACTTGACTGCGAGGCGAGGGGTTGGCGAGCTCGAAAAGCTTGCGAAGGACCTAGCCGAGCTAGAGGTAGGGTGGAGGATAAAAGGAGCAGATAATGACTCTATGAACTCCCCACAGGGGAGCAAGGTTGAGACGCTCCGCCTCATCGAAAAACACGAAGCCTTTGGGGTCGGGTAAAATCCTCCGGGGACCTCGGCGATCGAAGGGCTCGGTAGTGATACCGCGTTCCCGAGTGAAGCTCGGCCTGGTCAAAAGCAAAGCCATAATACTCCATGCGGAACGGAGAGAACTCGATAAATTCCTGAGAGCTTAAAAAGGTTTGCTTCACCCTTTCCGAATGGCCCGAACTATGGAAGAGCCTTCTCTGGGAGGTGAGGAAACTTTGCCGACCAGCTTCTACGCCCTCGGCTCGGGCGACATCGACATTGAACATGATCGGATCCGAGATCGCTCGGCTCGGTCTTAAGGTCGCATTATCGCCTCTCGAGCCTTTATTTTGGCCTCTGAGGCTTTCACCGTAGCCTTGTGGACCTCTTCCCGTCTTTATCGGCGGTTCTCCTCTAGGAGTTTAGTCTCCCGAGCTTTTCAAGGATGACCTCCTTCTTAGAATTGTTGAGCTCGACACTGCAGGAAGGATCGACAAAGCCAACCCGAGCTCGGGAGATCGGGGCCTTGTCGAAGCTTTAACATGACTTCAGAGAGAAGAGGTCACTCGGCCTCGAGAGATGTATGAGATATTGAGGATTCCTTGGAGATTTAAGGGGATTTCTCACCAATACAACGGGTCGACGTGTTACTCGGCGACAGTCGGAGCTATGGTCTTACCGGCGTAAAATTAGGGTTTTTAAGAGATCCGATCCTAATCTAATGATGACTCGACACCAAATCGTAATGGAATCCCGGATTTTACGGAAACCCTAATCCTAGCTAAGGTATAAAGGGCCCAAGCCCGGTTCATTCTAACCTAATCTCATTTTTTTGTTACATTGCTTTTTTTCTCTCTCTAAATTTTCCTTTTGCTTCTTCTCAAGATATCTTGACTTAAGCATCGGAGAGGGTGCGCGAGCCCCCCTCCGGCCCCCTTGTGCGGTTTTTGTGGCGGACTTCGTCCGGAAGGTGATCGGCGAGGAGAAGCGATTTTGGGAGCAACCAAATATGTAATTGTATATATTGGCGAAGTTATTGGAAATAAAAATGATATATTTAAGATGGATTCTCTTGTAAATAAGATGATTAATTTTTGGCATTATTCTAAATGTAAAAAAAAAAACCCGAAATTGCTGCTTCCTGATTTTTAAAAAAAATAACAATTGGGAAATTAATATTTTGAATGAGTTCGTACATGTTTTTTTCCCCTTAAAGAAATCCTTGCCAGTTGCCACTATTATATTGGAAGTGTAAAGGGGCTCCTCAAATAAAAGTTATGATGATCTTTCAATTTCATGCAAGTAATTGTCACTTAAATAATGGAGGACTAGAAATTAGTGGAAGAAAATTATTTTTATCTTTATGTTTTTCTTGAAGAGAGGAGACCCATGCAATCAACTATACAAGCAACCACCCATCCCCAAAATATTAGCATTCTGCATTATTGTACATTAAAGTAGAAAATTTAATTCTATTTAAAAAAAGAGAAATGTGATGTATTATCATGTTTTTTTTCTTTTATCGAAAACTCACAATATATATAATATGGGTTAGTTTTATGTTGACGATCTAACGGATCTAATCTGTAGAGAGATCCCCTTTAGCCCATCAACAACCACACAACCACTAATACCACATCCGCATGAGGCAATTGCTAATACATTTTAGGAGGGTTCTAATAGTTTGGAAAGAACTCGATATTTTTATAGGGAACTACTTATATTTTTTATGAGAAAAATAGTACTTTTCGGAGAAATACTAAAATATCTTTAATCAAAAAATATAATACTTTTATATAAAGACTACTAATACGTTTTAGTAAGAATTCTAATACCCTTGATGGAAAAAATCAATACTTTTCATTAAATTCACAAAAATAATGTCCAAGGGAATACTAATACCTTTCGGTGGTACTACTAATATTATTTAGAGAAAAAGCTAATACATTTAACAGTGCTACATCACTGCTTAGTATTACAAAAATAACACCGGTCCAGGTATATTATGCTACCACCCTCAAAATATTACAAAAACATCACCGCGTTTAAAATCACAAAAATACCACCTCTTTAGAATTACAAAAATGCTACCGCCTATTGTTTGCGGGTCGATTTGGGATCCGTCTAACGGATTTCTGATAGAAGTTTTTGTCATATAATATATATCGTAAATCCACCAATGGATGCATAAAGTCATTATTAGGTCACATAAAAGATAGATAATGGACTTAAAAGAAAGGCCCAATTGCTTTCTCAAAATTGCATGGCCCATTTGTAGCTTGATTCCTTGTCAATTTGCACTATCAAATATAAACTTAGATTCCCTCTTTTAAAAAGTGAAAGTGATAGGCAAAGTCAATGATATTCGAATGGGCTTAAGTATCAATTCATTATGTTTTTAGTTAGATACTACAGAAGTTTGGATATGATAATAAGGTTAATGAAATTAAGTTCAAATGATAAAGACTGAAATTTCGAAATTCTATAATAAGAGTTCTAGCTAGGAAACATGAATACTTACATGAGGATGACGACGTCTTTCGTATCAAATACATATATGATACTTATCGATCTTTCATGGATATATATATATATATATATATATATAGTATGAAAAAATCGATCTAGACATCGCAATTTGAAAGAAATAAAAAACATTTGCTTAAATTCTAATAAATCAAAATATGAAAATAGATGTAATTTATTCTATTGATGATATTTTCAAGACATTTTATGTGTCTATGAAAATTATCATATTATAAATTTGAGTATTTATGATATTTTAGTTTTTATGCTTAAAATATTATTTTTTTAATTGTACTTAGTACATATATATTTTTAATAATATAAAATTATATAATTTTATATGTATATACTCATACACATTCTTAAAATTTAAAAAATGGCGTAATCTTATAGTTGTGTCATATCATACTCGTGATCGTCTTCATAGAGTTGTAGACTTGTAGTGATGAAATCAATTTAGTTTCATTCTATTAATTAATGTAAATTTTGGAATAAAATTATTGACCTCTCAATTACACATTGATAATCACTTGTACTATTTTTTATTTAATTATGTTCGTATTGTTGCAATATACAATAGTTACTAGAGAAAGAAGGAAGTTTAGTGTGAGAAAGAAACGTGGGAAATTGAGATGAGCAACACCAACCTAAAATCCCCAAAATCGTATTATTCCTTTTGTCGGTTTTAATGTGCCATGTGAAATGGTACAACACAACCCTTAAATAATAATAATAATGTTATAAACATACATATGCGTTGTTTTGAAGTTTGACTTTTAAGATTGCTTTGTACTTATTGCAAACATTTTTTATGAATATTTTAAAAACAAAAGAATATTGAACATTAAATAAAAGAATGACATACTCTATCTAAAAGGTTTTTCCCGAAAGCGCAGAAGAGATGGCCAACGCGGATATCTGGCTAAACAATTCTTCAAATATTTCAAAGAAAGAATCATGAGACACGATTCGAATCCGCGATGTCGAGACCACACTCTTGTTTCCTCGCCACTTACCAACTCGCCTGCGCCTTGAGGCGAAAAAATGACATACTCCATACTATGATATGAAAGAGGTTCTTACACATGTTATCTGATTAATTTACACTTATTCAAATCTTTTGAGATTTAAATGGAAAAAAATATTACAAAAGGGGAAAAACTGGACAAAACTCGCACCAGTTTGAATTTAGATTCACAGTTACCATGACCATGAAATTGAAGTCCCAATCAAGTCATTGACCAGTTACGAATAATGTAAGAAATTTGATTTAATGATTGCTATTATTCAACCGTACTTTAAAAATGAAACCAAAACAAATCATTTACCAGTTTTTGCACAATAATATTTACCAGGAATATTCTAATTGAACTTGACCATGCACATCAATTTAGAAAAAAGATATGTATATATAATAGGGATATAATATATATCTTTTTTTTTTTTTTTCTTTTGGCCCTTAATGTTCAGTGACTTCAGTCCCCTGGCCCAGGTGAAAAAATTGCAAAACCTAAAATAAAAATTTATTCCCAAATTCCTATTTTTTTTGAGTACAATGGGGGAACTTGGGGAGGGGACACACCTACTCGTATGAGATCGAACCCGGGTCATTCACTCCTTACAACATATGTCTCAACCACTAGAGCACAAGGTTGATCCCTTCCCAAATTCCTATTTATAATTACAAAAACTGCCTCCGAAGTTTAAGCTAATAACAAAAAAACACAAAGGTTTCTGAAAATTACAAAAACCTCCTTGAGGTTTGATTATGTATCACACTTTGTCCCTTCATTAGCAAAACTATTTTCAGATACCCTTTTTACATTTGTCAGAATATTACAATTACCTCTTTAATTTTTTTTTTGTCGACCCAGAGTATCCCTACACTAGCCAGGGACACATACCTCATACTTTCTTCGGACTATGGGACATTCGTCCTTCCAGGGATGGTCATAATCTTTGGGGGAGGAGGGACAAACCCAAATAGCGATCACTCACTTGCGTTAACGATGTTTGAACTTACGATCTTGAGCGCTGCGATTCTGCAATCACCAGACCGTTAGGTCAATCCTTAGGGATTCCTCCTTAAGTTTAAAATAGAATCAAACTTTAAAAGATTTTTGTAATTTCGAAACTTCTATAAGGTTTTTTTTGCAATTACCCCAAATCTTAGGAGTAGTTTTTGTAATTATCCCTTCTTATAATAATGCATCAAACATCACTCACTTTGCATTCTCCAAACTCTCTCTCTCTCTCTCTCTCTCTCTCTCTCTCTCTCAACTTGCACAAAAATTCCATAATTCAATTCTTGAAGGCAAGTTTCCATTTTCTCTTGTCACTTAATTTATTGGAGTTAATCCATGTCTAGAGTTTAAACAGAGCTATATGTTTTTTAATTTGTTGGCAGGTAAAATTAAATTGGTCGAAGAGAAATTAAATCAGAAATGGTGATGTTGGGACTGGAAAGGTTGATGACCAGCTTGAAATCGAAGCTCAAATCCATGAAAATAAAAAAGCCTTACGACAAGATTGACAAGAGCGAAAGCATGAGAATCGAAATCAGGAGCCGAAAAGCGCGAAAGCTAATCCACGACACTCTCAAAATCGCTGATTCGCCTAAAACCAGAAGCTACACCTTCTGATCTTCCATCATTCAGTTATGGGATAATTACAAAAACACCCCTGAGGTTTGGGCTAATTACAAAAAAACCAGAATTACAAAAAAAAAAAAAAATCCTTGAGGTTTGTTTCTTACATTTTTCCCGTGATTTCAAAAACATTTAAAAAAAACCCTCATATTTACAAAAGTATTTCAGTTACCCCCTTAAATTTAAGACAAAATGAAACTTAAAGTGTTTTTTTGTAATTTTGAAATATATCTGAGGTTTTTTCTAGTTAACTCAAATCTCATGGGTGTTTTTATAATTATCACTTTAGTTATAATACCTATGTTATGTATGTATGTATGTTTCTTATCTAAACTAGAAATTAATCATGATTTTGGCTGCTGTCAATCATAATCATAATTACACATGCTCTTCTTAATCCAATATTTTTAGGATGGGTTTTCACTTTTCTTTAAGCGAGTTTCATGAAAAAAAAAAGTGATTTTTCGCTTCTACCTGAAAAAATATAAAAGCCGATAATCACTTTTATTAGAGTCTTAACTCTCATTCACAAACGTCGTGACTAGCTTTGTACGAATCAGTCTAAGCGGCTGCGTAGGCATCTGTGGCTGAATCGATTTTGTCCAAATTGGTGGAAAATTTTGTTTCGGCAAAAAATTGGCCTAGGCACCTTCCTAAACGTCTAAGAATTAAGGTAGCCAAAAATTGGTCAAAATTAAAAAAATAAAATAAAAAACAAGTATTGTTGTAGGTGCTAGGCATCGGGTTGCCCCCGACTACCTCCTAACGATTTCTCCAACATTGGTCATACAAATCAGACGTTAATTCTTTTCTTAGAAATTAAAACTTTTGAATACACATCATTAATTATATTATAATAGGAATAATTACAAAAACATTTAGTCTAATTACAATAAACTCCATTATCTTTCAAAATTAGAAATATCTCTTGAGGTTTGTATTTAGATTATGATCAGTAAATCTAATGTGAGTCTGTCTCAGGGGTTTAAAATTATGAGACGAAACTAACTCATTTCCAATTCAAAACAAGTTAGGTCCATATTTGAATGAATTACTTAATATGTGTTGGTTTATGATCCGTCTCACAAAAATTGATCCGTTTGATGAAAATAAATATGTGAAACCACCTCACATAAGTTTTTGTCTTAGATTATAAACTTGCACCCTCAAATAATCATCATCAAAATCCCACTTATCATTTACTATTTGAAAAATTAACCCTTTTTAATTATTATCCCTTTAAAATATTCTAAAGCACTCGTCATCAAATTCCCCGTATCAATCACTAAAAAGAAAAATATATTACGTAAGTACCGACCACTTATTTTGATGTGATTGAAACCCGATTTATCTTAAAACGTAGACGAACAAATAATTAAGTAGTTTACACTTTACAATATATCTTTAAAATGTGGTGTGTATTTGTTAGGAGATTTGAGTGTACAACCAAAAAGCACCAATGAATGGTTGTGATTTGCATAGACTGTAAACTTGTTGTTTGTGAAATTTTAGTCCAACCCGAAAGCTAAAATGAGTCTGAATCAGAAATTTTTGTCGTTTATTATTATTATTATTATTATTATTATTATTATTATTATTATTATTATTATTTTAATTGGTGGTACATGAACAATTTATATTATTATTACTATTTTAATTGGTGGTACATGAACAATTTATATGTACCATCCATCTTTAAGTGCACAATTGTTTTGTAATAAATATTCAACGTGACGTTTTGGCAATATTATGATATTGCTTTGGAGCTTCTCGAACAGGGGCGTTATTTTAGCTTTTCTACATTGCAACCGTCATTTCTGGTGTTATACTGTTCACGCGCTATTCTTTTATTTTTTTAATTTTGTTAAATATATTCCTATTAAGTTTGAAAATTGTTATTAATTAATTTTTAATATTATTATTAATTTTTTTAGTTGCGTTAACACAAATAATATCAAAATTAATTTTATTATATGTGATTTTTTTAAATAATATAATATGTAATTTTATGAATTGTTATTTTAATTTTGCATTATTTTCAGTAAAATTAGTATTTTTTGAATTTTTTAAATTTTAAAAATAAAATATTTAATTAATATTATACTAAGTTAATTACTTATGTACATTTTTTATCAATTATAATGTAATAAAAATCAATATTAAAAATAAATAAAAAAGGAATCTTATAGAATATTTTTTTAGTGCAGAAAAGAGTGCGTATATCTTTGGAGATGGAATGCAGATTATGAACTAAAGTAGACAAATTCTCGCATCAAAGTAGTGTAAACTAATGGGGACGGTTTTATAGTGCAAATACAGATTTGGTAATTATAAAGTTGAGAATATTAGAGGTTATTAAATACTTTTATTATTCCCTCCCCTCCAACCACTGCTCTCAACTTATTAAATACTGAGTTAAATAGCAATAAATTCTTTGTCAAAACCAACAAAAACCTACCATACTCCAAGAAGAAAATTCCAAAAGAAAAAGGAAAAGAGGAATGGATGGGCCGTAGACAACAGGAAATATGTATCAGACCATTAACTATATGATATAGAAATGTAACTGATCAACCATACAGAAAAGGGAAAAAGAAAACAAAATTTCAGTAGCATGACTTGTTCCTGGCAATATTGTGCTTAGTATTTATTACTCCTAGCTAGAAAACAAATAGAAATAGTGACAATGCATGTATGAATTTGTAATATCTAAATTGTCGTTGATTTTACAATAACCTTCATTTAATTAGTTTTTTCCTGACGCCACAAAAATTTAAGATTCAATTATTTTTATAAATGTACAAAAACTTTACTTTTTGTGAATCAAAATGAATTTCATTTCATCATCAAAAGAAATTTACAACCGATTATTACATTGAAATAAAAACAATTTCTGCCCTATATATGAGACAAAACCTAAATAGATCTAATTAATCGTAGAATCGAACTTTGAATCGGAGGCATCAACAAAACAAGTAGCGAAAATGATCTCGCTTCTATCACGTATCAATGGATAATAGTCCATCTCGATCTTCTCGAATGAATCCCACATATGTGACAAACTTATTAACTGATAAAAAGCCACCTATTGGGAACAAATTTATTTAGATTAAAAACAATCAAGTTACTTCTCCCATCCACAAGAGGATTAGGAAAAAAATGATCAAGAAGATGGAGGAACAAAATCTACAAGAGTTATGAGAGAAGGAAAAAAACGAGTCAATGAGATGGACGGGTTGAGATCTTATTCCACTTTTCTATTCCACTCCCTATTCCATATGTTGGATGAAAGACACGCAGTGTCATTTGTGACATCACGTGACATCATCTTGCACACGCGTATTTCATCCAATATAAATGGAATAAGAGTGGAATAGGAAAAAGTGAAACGAGAGATCTCATCCCGAGATGGACAAAGTATTAATGAACAAGATTTTACATTAATGTTAATATTGTAATTCAAAAGCATATTATTTCAATATAAACATTCAAAATCATATATATAATAATAGATTATGATGATATTAATGTCCTTCCAGTTGGATATGCTAAAAAGCAAATAGCAAAAGCAAAGTGACAAGTCATTAACAAAGACAAAAAAAGAAAGAAAGGTGTAGAAGATATATGATGAAAGAAAATTAAAATTGGGCCACAATGTGTATCACGAGCATGCTGCATATATCAGCGTACGGCGATACAAAAATTTAAAGTAGACGGTGATCTAATTCCTATGCTATTCCTTAAGTAAAACAATCTAATTAAACAGACAAAACATGGCCTCTGCAATTAAAATTTAAAAACTGCTGCGTCACCCAGGTCCCTTTTTCATGTTTCACTTTTTGTTTTTTAATTTTAATTTAGTTTTTCACATATATGAATAAAGATTAATATATATATATATATATATATATATGGGAGACATTAATATATAACAAAGTCCGATGCAATCTATATGATTAGCATATAAACTTAGAAACGGGCACATTTTAGATATTCTCTTCCAAAATCTTATTCCACTTCATGTTTCAGTATTGAATTATTAACACATGTATAATTATGACATCACCACGCATGCGTGTCAATCATCCAATACAATGAACCGGAAATGGAATATAATTTTGGAACAAAAAATCTCAATCCTGGACACCTTTTTACTTAAATTATATAATTAAATCTAACTAATTAAGGATGTAAAACACTTAAAAAAGGTACGCGTAACATAAAGTATCGGAAGGGTCATCAATCCTATAAATTATATAGGAGTGTTTATTTGACTATTTGTGATCCTTAATTTATATTTTTGGCACTACAACATAAATGACATTAGGTAACACAAATTTTGTAACACTTTTTACATAAGGTACATATGTAACACATGTTTGTAACACTTTTTACATTACAATATTTATGTAACACTTTTGTAACACTTTATCAATATGTAACACTTTTATATAAGTAACACTTTTTAAGTATCACTTTTTTTGTTATTTCTTTTATAACGCAAATAGGTAACACTTTTATCAATATGTAATACTTTTATAAAAGTAATACTTTTTAAGTATCACTTTATTTTTGTTATTTCTTTAATAACGCAAATATGTATTTATTTAAGAAACACTCTTGACAACACTATATTTTATTGATTATAACACTTTTTAAGCTATATTTTAGTAATGAAAATTATATAACTATCATTTCATGTCAAAGATTTATTTAATTAATTGATGTCACCAAACCTAAAAATTGTAGACATCATGTACTATGTTTTTTTTAACTCAATTTTTATTTTCTTTTTTACAAAGTATTTTAGCTTTGCTTTTATTTTTTGATTTTTTACGAATTCAATTAATTTCGTTTTAATACTGACGGAAAATACGCATGTATATATTTTATTATTATAATTTATTTATTTTTTAATTTTAACTAACGGATACCAATTTCATCGTTAACTTTTTTTTTTAATTTTTTTACTTTTTTAAAAATATACTAATGAAAATTGATGGTGTCGGTATTTACTTAGGAATTTTTTCCGTTCGTAATTTATTTTTTGTTATTTTCTTTATTATTTAATTTTTTTACCGTTAGAACTTTTTTATCTGTCTGTAAATTACTTTTATATTTTTATATGTTTTTTATTTTTACCGATTGAATATTTATCAATCGATAAATTTATTTTATATATTTTTGATATTTTAATTTGTTGTGTCCTTTAACATATAATATAATATGATTTTCAAACTATATACTATATAATATAAAATTTGATATATACAAATGTATAATATAATTTAATACATATATTATAAAATATAATATTTATTATATAAAATATATTATATATACATATAATATATATATGCGTGTGTGTGTGTGATAAAGGTCTTTTTATGCATGTTTTATGTGTATATTTGAGTATGATTTGAGTTATTTTACTTGTTAGTTTCATAAATTTTTGATATACATAGTTCATATTACTCCGAGGTGCTTTTATTGGTGTAGATTGATGATTTGGAGTGTTTTTGGTGAATTTTGGGCCATGGTTTCATGTCAAAACATACCCGGGGTTTCGGATGCAAAAACACTCAAAATCCCAAGCTAAACACGTCATTTCGGGGCCTTTTCACCAAACACGGACATGGTGTGTTTTTAAGCACAACCGTGTTTTTTAGAAGTAAAAACGAGCAATTTTTTTCGCCCCAACGTACCAAACACGACCACCATGTTCGGAAAATCCAAAAACATGGCCCGTCCGTGCTTTTAAAGCACGGGCGTGTTTTTCGTCGTCGATCTGATGTTCTTTTGGCGGAAATTATGGAAGCTTTCCCTTTTTGCTTTTTGGCAACCTTTGAGCAACTTTTACATCTCATTTTGCTTTGCACCAAACTCTATTATTCCCTCAATTGTCATGTGGACACAATGATTCAACCAACTCAACCAATGGAAGTGGACTATTTTCTTGTGAATACAATGATTCAACCAATTCAACCATGAATGTGCACATAATGATTCAACCAACAACCATGGAAGTGGAGCATTTGTTAGCATTATTGATGTGTTCTTTCAAAAAGATGGTGCCTATAAGAGCTAAGAGTTGGAGTTGGGAAAGAGAATTCATGTAGTATTCATTGAGATTCATTGTGTATTCATCATAAACACTTAGAAAATATTCATTGTGTCCAACATTTTGAGTGGAATTGGGATCAAGAGGTATTGGAGAGTAAGCTTGTAGCAACAATTGGAGAAGAAGGCTTGGATCAACACTATCTATCAAGGAAGAAGTCATTGAGATTTTGAGAAAGATAAGTACATCATGTCTACAATACTTAAATATTCTTATGTAATTTACTCTTTTATCAAAATCACGAGTAGCTAAACTTCTAGTGTTTGAATGTAATGAACTCTAGAATGGATTTGTGATTAAGGTTTGTATTTTTAATAAAATTCTCATGTCTTGTGTGATTCACTTATATCATGTTTATTTCATTCAAGTTAATATTTCCGGTATATTAATTTGATATCTATTCCTCATCGGGTAATCGAGAGATTTATGGTGAGAAAGAACCTATATAAGTGAAAAGAGTTGCATGCAATCCTAGATATAGGACGACATAAATCTTCTGGATTAGGGTCAAACCTAATATGAGAATTCATAAATCGTTATAATGCAATTTTGGGGGTTTTAACTAGAAAGAGATTTCAGTTAATCAACTTGAGATTAGGAGTTTTTCGCCTTGAGAAAGGGTTTAACTTAAATCGGGAATTTCTACGGTCCACATAACATGAGATTTTATTAAAAGAGGTTGGTTTTTGCTTAAGGGCTTATGGTTGTATTTTTATCTTGTTGAATCACAAAAACATTCTAGAGGGATTTACATTCAACACATTTCTATCTCTTGATTTCTCATTCTACAATCTACTTTTATTTGATTTATTGTAAGTTGCAATTATTTTAAATTCTCTATTTTTCATTTTCCATTTTAACAAACAAAACTATGAAAATTGCTAGATTAGATAACAAAAAGACGGTAATTATTAGTACTTACAATCCTCGTGGAAATGACACTTGCAGACTAATAATCTATACTACAAAACGATAGGTGCACTTGCCTAAGGTTTTCTAGAGTAGCTTTTGAGCCATCGGTGTGTGTGTGTATGTGTATATATAAAACAAAGCAAAAGTTGTAATAAGAATCAACTTAGCTTAGTGGCAAATTGCCACTTCCATATAGAGATGTTAAAAGTGGTCACACGACCGTGGGTCTTAACCGTTTAAAGAGAAAAAAAGAGGTTAGGGCCGATTATTTTAGCCCGCTTAAATCGTGAGCCTTTTTGCCCTTAACGTTTAAACCGAAGCCCGTTAGTTGCTAGCCCGGCGTTTACTGGGGCTAGCCTGTTAGCCTGTTATTTTTATTTTTTCAAAAAATATAATTCTAATATTTTATATCTACTTTTATTACCTATTACTAGTAAATTTATTTTTCAAATTCACACCTCCCTCATCTTTAAGTTTAACTTTATTAAACAAACTATAAATTCTTGAAAAGCTTTTTTTTTATTTGTTTTATTTATTACTTTACTTAATTTACTATTTTTATTCGACTAAGAAAATATCACATAGTCTTATTAGATTATTTATGATATAAATTATATTTCTAAATCTGCTAAATCTAATTTTATAATTTTGTTAATGCAATGTAATTATAAACATGCATGACTTTTTTTAAGATTAAATTTAAATGTTAAACTTAAATGTTATATATGCTCAAGTTTGAAATTTTAGACTTAAATATCTTATTTTAAAAAATTTAAATTATAGTCATATGAGTAATTACGAGAAAAGTGTTAATTTTGGGTAGCTTTAGTTATTATTATTTTCAAAATTTAGATCATGAAATATTTAATTTTTATAAATTTGTTAATGCAATGTAATTAGAAACTTTGCATGAATTTTATTTATGACAAATAGTTTAACTTAAAATGTTAAACATAAATGTTAATTATATTCGAGTTTAAAATTTTAAATTTAAATATATAATTTTAAATTTTTTGACTATAGCCCGATAGTTATTAGTCCAAGTGGCTACGATAACCTAGAGGAGGGGTGAATAGATTATCTCGGTTTTTCGGGATTTTGCCCTCTTTTTCGAAAAATCAAGCAAAGACGAAATGCTTTAAGTGCGGAAAATAAATAGCACACTTCGATTTAAAGAGGTTCAACCCACCTAAGGCCTAATCCTCTACCACCCCAATATATCCGGGATGGATTTCAAAAATAAAAAAGATTTTATTAATTACCAAAATTAATAATACAACACCTCGAGGATTACCACAACCCTCTTGCAACACCTTGAAGATTACCACAACCCTCTTACACCACCTCGGGATTACCACAACCCTCTTACAACACATTTGAAGATTACCACAACCTTCAAACACCTATCACCTAGATCACACAAGTGTATTCTTACCACAAGAATACTCACACAAGGATGTCTTGTGTTGAACGATGACCAAAAATCAAGATTACAACTCAATGATGAATGATACAATATGAGTACAAGTGTAATCAAGAATTGAAAGCCTATACTTCAAATTTGTGCAAGAAAGTGCTTAAAGCTACAACAAGATATACATGAAAGTGTTTGCTTGTGTAGAGTGTCGTGTCTTATTGCTTGAATGAAGCCTCTATTTATAGGAGAGGTCTTGCTTTGATTTCCGGACATAGGCTCCTCCTCGGGGAGTGATTTCTTTGCAAAAAACCATTTAAAATCATCAACATAGTGTTAGAAATCAATCTCTCAAAATTGGGAAAAGTTTGTTTGAAAATGCAACGGATAGTTTGTTGATAAAATGCGGAGTGCGACCGGTCGCTACAGAGATAAGTTTGAAATTGAATTTCTCGCGATTTTTACACGGGGGGCGAAGAGGGGTTCGACCGGTCGCCTTGATGTTGACCGGTTGGGGGTGTTTAAAATATGAAACAAAGAATCGAACCAAAAAGAGGGTCTCCTGTACCACCGTCGACCGGCTCGGCTTCCTCATTTTTTCTACGTCCCATTTTATGTTTCAAAACTCAACTCAGTGTACGGGTTGCCCTATGGGAAGCGACGAGTCGAAAAACAAATTTGTTGTCCAATTTTTTATCGAAAATAAACTCCAAAAAATACTCCGAAAAATAGTAAAACATTTTAAATCGATCGGAAGTATTTAGACAACATTTAGGGACATTTTTTTGTTTAAAAACTCATTTGAACAAAATCATCAAAATCATGATAAAAAAATTATCTAACAAACTCCCCTTTTTGATGATTACAAACCAAAATAATTTTCTCGAGGACGATTTTGAAAACAAATAAAATTTCCGGTTTACGAGTGAACTATCGCTTAAAAACATTTTATACAAAGCCCCTATCTCGTGAGCATATCAACAAGAGATATTACATAAGCTTTAGAAGCAAGCTATTACAAGCTTTAATAAGATGCATATAAACAACATAAGTTAAGAAGCTTCCAAAAATACTTATAATCTTTTGCAATTAAGTCCATAATACAAGCCATGGACTAAGTATACTTGGCTTTAGGAAGCCATAGCTTATAGTTTTTATTGTGAGCTTTCATTAGCTTCTTTTAGCTAACGAGCCAATTTCCTGTTTCTCCCCTTCGAATCATCAAAAGAATGTTAGGATGATAAAAACATAATACAATTATATCAAAGTGCGCTAAAGAAACGGTTTATCAACCATTGAACATTTAGGCTAAAAATCCAAGGAAAATGGGAGAAATGTATCATGAAGAGTTCATAAGCTCGTTTTATTTGCCAAGACATGATCTCAATAAGTATTTAAAACTTTTGGAAGCAAGAGAATCATGTAGAAGTTGAAATTTTCATTGTGACATTTCATCGAACACTTTGTGTGCGTAAAAATTAAAAGAAGTTGTATAGAGCCTTGTAAATGAATCAAGCAAAAAAATTTCATCACCAATTCACATCAAACATCATACAATACAACATAACAACTAAGCTCATCATGATCATAAGATAATTTCATCAAGAAATATACAATAAGGGTACAAATGCAAGGGTTCAACCCAATTGAGCAAATGAGAGAAAATTCTTACCATTCGATCGGTAAATATGAGCAACGATGATGATAATCAAGCTATATAAGGTCCAAGACATGAATTGAATGCATGAAAACAAATTTTGAGTGAAATTTGTGTGAATTTGGCAAAGGGGACGAGAAATGGCAAAAAGAAGTTAAAATGACGAATGCTGAAGACAGAACGGTTTTAATCCAAAAAATCGCTAAGGCGACCAGCTCGACGTTGAGGGCGACGGTTGCCCTCAACCCCTTCACCCCACTGCCTTGCCAATTTTTCAAAAATCCAATTTTTCGCCCCTAAGTTTTAAAAAACGTGCAAAATGCAAATGTAAACCTCATTCAATATGCATTATGCCTAACCGAGCTCGACGACGCAAAAAGTCTCGGGAGATAGCGGTTTTGTAAAAATGTCCGCTAATTAATCTTGAGATGGTACAAATGATATCTCAATTTTTCGCTTTAAAACACAATCCCTTAGAAAATGATGCCAATCTCAATATGTTTAGTACGGTTATGATGAACCGGATTTTGAACAATATTTATAGCGGATATATTATCACAAAAGATAGAACATTTTCAAAAAAACATTTGTAATCCGCTAAGGTTTGTTTCATCCAAAGAAGTTGAGTACAACAAAAAGTCATGAAATATATTCTATTTTCGGCAGCTTGAAAGTGAAACACAATTTTGCTTCTTTAAAAACCAAAAACTAGGCAATCGCTTGTAAAAATTGACATGATCCTAAGTACTTTTCCGATCATTGATATTTTCCGCATAATCCGAATCACTATATCCTTTAAGAGAAATTTTTTCAATTTTTGGAAGAATAAACCATATTGAATTGTGCCTTTCAAATATCGAAAAATCCTTTTAACGGACTTACTCATATGAGATTCTTTGGGATTGCTTTGAAAACGAGCACATAGGCATACGACATGAAGAATGTCCAATCCACGGACTTGCCTTTTTCATCTTTGTCAATTTTGACATTGGTTGCCATAGGGTAGACATGATTCTTCCTTCTTCAATACCGAACTTTTTCAAAAGTTCTTTTGTATACTTAGATTGCGAAATGTAAATACCTTCTTGGCATTGCTTAATTTGGAGTCCAAGAAAGAAGTTGAGCTCCCCATCATACTCATCTCGAATTCTCATTGCATTAACTTAGAAAATTTCTTGCACAAAGATTCATTAGTAGCACCAAAAATAATATCATCAACATAAATTTGCACAAGTAAGCAATCTTGCCCTTTTTCAAAAACAAAGAGAGTTGTATCAACTTTACCCTTATAAAACCATTTTGCAAAAGAAAAGAGCTAAGTCTATCATACCATGCACGGTGCTTGCTTTTAAACCATACAAGGCCTTTTAAGTTTATAAACATCATTAGGCCTAGAAAATTTTCAAACCCCTGGAGGTTGTTTTACATAGACTTCTTTTGAATAATACCATTTAAGAAAGCAGATTTAACATCCATTTAGTAAAGTTTGAAATTTTTATAACAAGAATAGGCAAGTAAAATACGAATAGCTTCTAAACGTACTACGGGTGCAAAAGTTTTATCATAGTCAATACCTTCTTCTTGACAATACCCTTGAGCTACTAACCTTGCCTTATTTCGAACAATGTTGTCTTGATCATCAAGTTTGTTCCGAATACCCATTTTGTACCAATAATAGTTTGAGATGAAGGACAAGGTACCAATTCTCATACATCATTTCTTTCAAATTGATTCAACTCCTCTTGCATCTCTAAGAACCAATCCTCATCCTCAATAGCCTCCTTAGCATTTTTAGGCTCCTTTTGAGAAATAAGAGCTTTCTCGGCAAATTTTCTCCGGTCATCACTTTGTCAAGGGATCACCAATAATAAGATCTTTGGTGATCTTCCTTAAATTTCAAAGCTACGGGAAGATCCAAAGTATCACCTCTATCTTCTTGAGGAATATTTGAAGTGGACGGTTGATCATTTGATGTAGACGGTTGATCATCAATTTGAATAATAGGTTCAATAGTATCCTCTTCATCACTTTCATCATTTGGTATTCTTTCAACACCCGAAGCTTCATTGAATTTGACATGGATGGATTCTTCAACAACCCCACTAGTCTTATTGTAAACCCGATATGCTTTGCTCTTTGTTGAATATCCCATAAATATCCCTTCATCGGCCTTAGGATCAAGTTTGTCCAATTGATCCTTGGTATTCAAAATAAAGCATTTACAACCAAATATCTTGAAATAACTAATACTTGAGTTCTACCTTTCCAAAACTCATATGGAGTTTTATTCATTTTAGGACGAATATAAACTCGATTAATAACATAGCAAGCGGTACTTACTTACGCTTCGCCCAAAAATATTTTGGAAGTGAAAATTCATTGAGCATGGACCGACTCATCTTTTGTAATGTCCGATTTTTCCTTTCGCCACTCCATTTTGTTGAGGTGTCCTTGAGCCGAAAAATTATGAGCATATCATTTGGTTTCACAAAAGACTCTAAACTCAAAGATCAAATTCTTCACCTCGATCACTTGAATAGACTTAATAGTATCTTCTTTGTTATTCTCAATGAGTCTACACAACTTAACAAACTCATTAACGGCATCGCTTTTATTGGTAAGAAAAAGAGCCCAAGTATATCTAGAAAAATCATCGACAATAAGAAAGTGTAATGTTTTCCACTTAGACTAGCCATACCAATATCCCCATACAAATCAAGGTGAAGCAATTGTAGGGGTATGGTTGTGGAAATTTCATTTTGGGCTTAAAACTACTCTTAGCTAATTTGTTCTTTTGACAAGTGTCACATAAGCCAAGATTTTCAAAATTCAATTTGGGTAGTCCTTTCACATGTTGGTTTTTGTAAATATTTTTCAAATTCTTATATCCAACATGTCCAAGTCGCCTATGCCATAAACTAGTTAAATCATTATTAGCGACTAAACAAGAAACATTTTGACTTACCAAATCACTTGTACAAATTTTGTAAAGATTGTCTTTTTCTATTTGCTTCACAAATAATTTTACCATTTTTAAGTATAAGGCATTTACCTTTATTGAAAGAAACATCATAATTTGAGTCACAAAGTTGCCTAACACTTATCAAATTAAACTTAAGCCATTCTACTAAAAGAACATTACTAAGAGAGAAAAAGAAGAGTTACCAATTTCTCCATTTCCAAGAATTTTTCCTTTGCCATTGCCGAACATGACCATACCCTCTTCGAGCTTGATGTTGGTAAAAAGTTCTCTCCTCCCGGTCATATGGCGTGAACATCCGATGTCCACGAGCCATTTTGAATCTTCCGTTGTTGTTATAGCCCCTATTACCTACAAAAGAATTTCTTTTAGGTACCCTATAATTTTAGGGTCCATGGGGGTTACTCTTGAGACCTTTGGGTCTCCAAACATGACTAGAGCTATTTCTCAATTTGCAATTATTAGCATAATGTCCAACTTTGCCACAATAAAAACAAGTAGGAGTATTAGAACTACTAGCACATACAAAAGTCTGACATTGGTTATTTTTCTTAAAAACACTTTGAAACGGCTTATAACCAAGTCCCAATTTGGAATGCTCACCTCTTTGTGCATCTAAAATTTTTGTGACTTTATCCGTGCTTATGTTGAAACGATGCACATCCTTTTTCAAACATTCAATATCTTTTGTGAGCAATTCCTTTTCGGTTTCAAGAGAGTGAACTCTAGTAAGAGTAAGTGTATGAGCTTTGTCTAGTGATTCATAAGAGGTAAATAATTTTTCTTTTTCAACCTTAAGCTCTTTATGCTCCTTTTTCAAATTTTTGTATTTAACAATTAAATTTTGAAACTCAATTTGCAATTCATCAAAATCACATTGCAAATCATCAACTATGGAGGAAGTAGAAGAATTAGAGCGTACCTCATTATTTTCATCGCCTATGGCCATGAGACCATGTTCGGCCTCCTCCTTCCTCGTCGGTTGTTTCGAGTAGTTCATCCCACGTTTTGACTCTCCATATTTAAAGCCTTCTTTTTGTGAAAGGCTTTTTTTTCTTTTTGTTCCTCTTCATCGAAGTTTTGGGCAATCGGCAATGAAATGCCCGGGTTTTCCGCATTTAAAGCAAGCATTATCTCTCGGTTTTCTTGATTTATTTTTATTCACAAATTTTGCAAATTTACGAACAAGTGCGGTCATCTCCTCCTCCTCATCATCATTATCATAGTATGCATTATTAGAAGAAGAAGCAAGACCTTTAGGAATAATTTGCATACCCGATTGATTTATGGATGGTTTGGAATTTTTCCTCTCCTTGAGATAAACTTCATAGATGAGGAGGTTTCCAATAAGCTCGTAAAACTTGAGTGTCTCAAGATTTTGTGCCTCCGTGATTGCCGTCACTTTTTCGGACCATGAGCCGGGAAGAGCATTCAATACCTTAGTCACCTTGTCTTCTTCGGAGATGACTTTACCGAGGGCCACAAGAGGATTGACAATATTGTCAAGCCTTTCCACCATCTTGAGATGCTTTCACCATCATGCATGTTAAAGTTTTCAAAGTCTTTAACAAGCATGGTCTTTTTTGCTTGCTTGACCTTCTTGGTCCCTTCATAGATTGTCTCCAATTTTTTCCAAAACCTCATGTGCCGACCTTATGGCTCTTATGCGATTGTACTCGGTGGCGGTAAGAGAACAATGCAAAATATTTAAGGCCTTACCGTTTAGAGAGAAAGCCTTTTTGTCATTTTCATCGAACTCCTTGAAAGGTTTAGGAGCCGAGGTGCCATCCTCCGATTTCTTGGTTGGTTGATCAACTCCTTCAATGACCACATTCCAAATGTCAAACCCGCACCCTTGTAGGAAGACTCCATACGGTCTTTCCAAAATGCGTAGTTGTTGGGCGTCGAATAGTGGTGGCTTTTTGGTGGAGGCGCCTGCAGGTGAGATAAGCATCATTTGTAGCCATGGATCTTTTCTCTTTACTCGAACAAGCTAGCCAAAGAGTTTGGCTTTGATACCACTTGTTAGTCCAAGTGGCTACGATAATCTAGAAGGGGTGAATAGATTATCTCGCTTTTCGATTTTGCCCTCTTTTTCAAAAATCAAGCAAAGACGAAATGCTAAGTGTGGAAAATAAATAGCACGCTTTGATTTAAAGAGGTTCAACCCACATAGGGCCTAATCCTCTACCACCCCAAGATATCCGGATGGATTTCAAAAAAAAGATTTTATTAATTACCAAAATTAATAATACAACACCTCGAGGATTACCACAACCCTTTGCAACACCTCGAGGATTACCACAACCCTCTTACACCACCTTGAGGATTACCACAACCCTCTTACAACACCTTTGAAGATTACCACAACCTTCAAACACCTATCACCTAGATCACCCAAGTGTATTCTTACCACAAGAATACTCACAAGGATGTCTTATGTTGAATGATAACCAAAAATCAAGATTACAACTCAATGATGAATGATACAATATGAGTACAAGTATAATCAAGAATTGAAAGCCTAGACCTCAAATTTGTGCAAGTGAAAGTGCTTAGGCTAATACAACAAGATATATGAAAGTGTTTGCTTGTTTGCTTTTTTGCTTGTGTAGAGTGTTGAGTCTTGTTGCTTGAATGAAGCCTCTATTTATAGGAGAGGTCTTGGTTTTGATTTCCGACATAGGCTCCTCCTTGGGAGTGATTTGCTCGCAAAAGAAACCATTTAAAATTATCAATATAGTTGTTAGAAATCAATCCCTCAAAATAGGGAAAAGTTGTCCAAAATGCAAATCGGATAGTTTCATTGATAAAACAGTGGGTGCGAATTGCGTAGAGATAAGTTTGAAATTGAATTTCTGCGATTTTTACACAGGGGGACCGGCCGAGGGGTTCGACCTGTCGCCCTTGATGTTGACCTGGTTGGGGGTGTTTAAATACGAAACAGAGAAGATCAACCAAAAGAGGGACTCCTGTGCACGGCCGCCTGGGTCGACCGATCGCTCTCCCTCATTTTTTTCTACGTCCCATTTTCTCGCTTCAAAACTCAACTCAGTACGGGTTGCCCTATGTATGCGACCGGTCGAGCCCGAAACAAATGTGTAGTCCAATTTTTTATCGAAAATAAACTCCAAAAATACTCCCAAAAATAGTAAAAATATTTTAAATCGATCGGAAGTATTTAGACAACATTTAGGGATTTTGTTTTGGTTTAAAACTCATTTGAACAAAATCATCAAAATCTTGATAAAAACATTTTTCTAACAATAGTGACCCGTTTAGCCCGAAGCCCGCTAGGGTTAGGGTTAGGTTCCAATATTGCCACCGCTTAACATCGACCCATTTAACCTCGAAGACGCTAGGGCTGGCCCTATAGGGCTAGGGACACTGTTTAACATCTCTACTTCCATACATAACACGTTGTGAGTTCGAATCTACTTGGTGGCAAAAATAGTATTTCTACGAAGTGCTACAAAAAGTGTTACACACTTTAGAAGTATTTTTTAAAGACAAATATAAAAAGTGTTACAAAAAGTGTTACATAAGAATAATATGTAACACTTTAGAAATATTGATTCAAAGTGTTACCAATAGAAAATTTAATTTAACACTTAGAAAAAGTGTTACTAAAAGCTAATAAAAGTGATACCTTAGACAATAGGTAGCATGGGCAAGTGCGCGCCATAAAAGTGCTACCTATTGTCTATAGTAACATTTTATGACCATTAGGTAACATTTTTTGAGTATTACCTAATGTCATTTATGTTGTAGTGTGGAGAGATCAATGTACAAAATTACTTAAAAAAATTAAAAATGTTTTTTAAGTAGTGTGATTTTGATATAAGATAAATATATGATGATGATAGGTGATGAGTCATTTTGTTTAAGTAAAATGGTGATTAGATCATGTGATTGATGATTCAAAAATAAGAGAAATTGAATATTATATTTGTGATATGATCGTGTAATTATGATAGTTGATGTGATTTTTTGATTTGTTAAAATGTAATTGGAATTTGGACATGATTGATGATTAATTAGAAGTATGAGAACAAGTGAATAATTTATGAGCAAGTCTCTTGTGAGATGGTCTCACGGATCTAAATGTGAGACGGACCTCCTAAGGGCTCCGTCTTGAGAACATGAACCATGAAAATAAATTTAAAAATAATATTGAACCATGAAGAAACAAAAATAAATCCTAAAAACATGAACCATGAAGAATAAACCCGAAATAAAAATAAACCCAAAAAAGAAAAAATGAACCCTAAAAAAACTAAAAATACTAAAAACCCAAATCAATTAAAAATAAACCCAAGAAACAAAATAAACATTAAAAATAAATATAAACCCTAAGAAAAAAAAATCTAAAAAAAAAAACCTTTAAAACTTTGTGTAAGGGCCGTCTCACGGATCTAAATCAGAGACCGTCTCATGCAAGTTTTTGCCAAAATTTATTTGGTTTTTTTGGAAAAACTCACAAGCCAACCGACCGTTGGGCCCAAATAAAAATTTGGGAAAATGGCATAAATACCCCATTTTCCATACCCAATCCCCGCACAATATCCATTTTCCACGATTTTGGACAAAAATACCCATTTTCGCTGAATTTGGACAAAAATACCCCACGATTTTTGACAAAAATACCCATTTTCCGCGATTTTTTTTTATGCGTTGGTTTCTTTTTTTTTTTGTTGTTTCAAATATGTTTCTTGTTTTTTGTTGTTTCATACTTGTTTCATTTAGGTTTCTTATATGTTTCACTTAGCCAACTTTCCATTGAATTCCACAACAGCATGGAGAAAATCACAACAGTGGTATGCCACAATGGACAATGGGAAGAAAATAGAGAGTATACCAACTTTGAAATAACAAGAATACTGATTCCAATGTACTGCACATTCAACACCCTAAACGAAATCTTAGAACAACAAATTCAATTCATAAAATTTGAGCTTACTTGTCCATCATCGGCTACGAAAACGGACACGACTCCACTATCGCACCAAAAAATAATTTGTATTGACTTCCAACATCGTAGAATTATTGAATGCATCAACTCAAGCTGAAAATACCTACTAAGAACATCTTTGCTAAATTACGTGAGATCTTTAGTTCAAGATTAGACATGCGACATCGAAATGAAGCAAAGATCAACATTTACAAGGATGACAAAAAAAAAAGGTGAAAAGTATATGGGAAAAACTACACTATTTCTCAAAATATAAAAATAATTTACTACAAATTTTTATCACATGATCCCCTGTTTCACAATTGTTTCTTACATGTTTCAACTGATTACACCATCATTAAGATTTACATAACAACAATTCTCTAAAATCATTAGGAAGTGGAGGTAGAAACTCAATGTCGTTGTCATCGTCATCACCATTTTGCAGCTTCAACTTAACATGATTGTGAAGCGATGATCAACCTTGCTTATTCATTCTCTATCTCAAACGCTGACGTCCATAGCCTTCCCACCAATAAAGTGTTCGGCATAACAAGCAACAAAAATCCCACATTCACTATAAAAGATATAAAAAAAGATACATAATCAGATAGATAACACAACAAATCAAAAATAATAAAAAAGAACAAATAAATAGAAATACAGAAACATAAAAGAAACAACTTCGAAACAACATCGAAACAAACGAAAAACTTCAAATCACAAAATAATAAAAGAATACTGAAAATTGGGTTTAACCTCTGTAAGATTTCAATGAAGAGTATCCAAACAACAACATCACGTAAGATTTCACAGAAGAGTATCACAACAACAACACCACAAATAGCAAAAATCATCAAAATATTTCACCACAAAATCAAAGGTGAGAGTATTTGGTAAAAGAAATTGTAAAAGTACTTATTACTCTACAAAAGTAAAAGATGAAAAACAATCAAAATATGCATTTGCAAACACTAAAAATAATCTTTTTCCCCTTAAAATATTGGAAAGTGATTCAAATGATTTGCATGTCAACATCAACAAATTAAGAGGCACTTTCTTCACATTCACCCGAAATCAAAGAGGCAATTTCTTCACATTCACACGAATGTATGTATGTGCATACATGTACGCATCAAAATCAAAGCACATACACGTGACACAACGATACGAAATAGAAAAGATATGCATACACATATACATACAACCATATATACATACTTGTATTGAGGCCAACGAAACCGTATTAAAAGCGGGTCTGGCGGCGAGTAGCCGATGGAGTGGCAAAACTCATCATATTCTCTCCACCGACGCCGCTTTGCCTCTCCGCGACAACCTCACTCTCTCACCTCCTCCTCCATTTCTCCCCCTCTCTCCCCGTCCCTCCTCTCCATTCCCTTCTCCTCAACTATCCCATCTCTCTCCCCATCCAAGCACCTCTTCGTAACCTCCACGCGCAGCCAATCAAATCTCCATAAATAACGCTCGGAATCTCTCAATCCCCAATTTTCGATGATGGATTCATCATAGTCTACTTTAATCGACAACTTCTTCGACTTGAACTTGATCTAACACTCACGACTTCGACCAAACCAAACCCTAAATCGAATTTCCAAAGTGCACCGGAATTGAATCGACCTCTTTAGTTTGAAGAAGCATCCTGGAGTGTTGAAGTCGAGAGGGTACTGATTATTTAAACAATGCTAATTTTTGAGGAAATACTACAAAAATTAGAATCTCTGTGTGTAAGTAAAGGGGTAGGTATATTTGGGAAGTTTTGGACCAAATGGGGTAGATTAGTGATAGGGTGGTATTTTTGTCTTTTTTCAAAAATCGGGGTATTTTGTGGTATTTCCTCTAAAAATTTAGCGAAAATTTTTATAAATATTTTGACATCTAATCAAGCACTGCCCACAATTAACTTCTTAAATATTTGTAAGAGCAATTATCTGAGATTAGTCCATGCCCAACAAATTAAGTTAAACAATGATTTGCATTTGTCTTTGATTAACTAAGAATGCATGTAATTCTCAATTAAGTATAGACCTTAGACCAATCCTTCATTTCCAATTGAAACAATCCAATTGCATGCCTTTGGACCGGTACTAATTCTTTTCCAAAAAAAAAAAAGAAGGTATAATTACAAAAAAGTACCCTTTGACCTAATTACAAAAAAATCCAACTAACTTTTAAAATTATAAAGTGTACTCTCACGAAGTTTGATTCAATGTTAAAATCAAAGAGTAAATTGCAATATTTTTTCAAATATGAAGGTTGATTTCGAATTGTTTTTTTCTTATGAAGTGTTTAAATTTAGACAAAGTAAAACATCGAGAATATTTTTGTAATTTTGAAAGTTAGCTGGATTTTTTTGTAATTAGGTCAAACCTCAAGGTACCTTTTGTAATTAACCCCCACCCCAAAAAAACAAAAGAAAAGAAAGAAAGAAAGAAAGAAAGAAAAGGAATATCTAACATAAAATGTATATTTCTTCAACAGAAGTAACCAAAAATCAATCTGAACTTAAGTGCATCATGATGAAACCCACCACATACATCCACCAACAAAAAAAGGATAATTACAAAAACTCCCTAAGGTTTGGGTTAATTACAAAGAAATCGGAACTTTTTGAAAATTACAAAAAAACCCTTGAAGTTTGATATGTTTTACATAATCCCTTCATAAGAAAAAAATTCAAAAAACCCCTGGAATTTATAAAAATATTACAATTACCCCTTAAATTCAAGATTTAATCAAACTCGAGGGATTTTTTTGTAATTTTGAAATATCCCTGGGTTTTTGTAATTACCCCAAACCTCAGGGTGTTTTTGCAATTATCCCAAAATCAAATTAAAACCACATAGATGGATCAAATGTGATTGACAAGCTTGCCATGCTTGGGATCAATATCTCCTCCACCATGATCGTCGAAGAAAGTGTAATAGGCGACGGCCGAGGCGGACACGAGCACCACGATACGCCAAATCATGGAACCGAAGTTTTTGTCCCATTGATCCTGGTAATTGGCTATGTAACCAGCCTTGCACGAATCACATTCGAAGCATTCTTGTCCGTGCGAACCCACATTTTGCACTCTTCGTCGTCCGAGGTCAGTCCGTTTGGCACCACCCAACGCCCATTGCTGTCTGGCACCAGTCCGCACTGTTCGGAGGACTGCAGCAACCAAGCTGCGTCCAATTTATATATACAAATTAACTGGTCAATAGTTATTTAGGGTTAATTACAAATACTACCCTGAGGTTTAGCATAATTACAAAAAACAAACAGATCGGCTATCTTTTAAAATTACAAATACTGGTTTTGAGTTTACAAAATTGAACATTCAAGATGAGGGTATAGGGGTTAGCTACGTACCATTTGCAAAATGTCATGTAATTATTATTAAAGAATTCAGTCTCGTCGAAATTATAAAATTTTGTTGGAAAAATTCACGTGTCCACATTACTACTGGACAAACCAAATTGATTTGAAAATTAATTTCGCGTATGTGGATATCCTCCAAGTGAGTTTTTCTCTCTTCAATTTTGGTCCTAATCAACACGTCAATTCACTCGAGATTAAGCCGACAACATGGACACGTGGATATTTTGTGACAGATTTTCCACTTTCAAGCAAACCTTTTAGACAGAAATCAAGATTTTTTATTTTCTGGAGAATTACGGGACTTTCTACTCAGTCGTAATTTCTGCAAGACTATTTTTGCACAACAAAATAGATTCAACTACAAGACTAAAATTACAATTTTACCCAAAATAAAAGAGTTAATTACAAAAATACCCTTGAGGTTTAACCTAATTACAGAAAAAAAAAACTAAATTTCAAAATTATAAAAAGTACCTCTAAAATTTTATTTTGTCAAACATTTAATCCTTAATTGTAAAATATTGTATTTTACGCATTGTTCTAAAAATCCCCGCTCTAGCCCCAATTAGTCACCGCCTGGCGCTAGGCCCTTCTTTGTCCGTCTATGTTATTCTTCCGACAGCTCGCTTAAGCCGCAGCCTCGCCACGCCCGACTAGCGCTTTTTAGAACAATACTGATTTTATGTCTTAATTTTAATACTGAATCAAACATCAATAATATTTTTGTAATTTTGAAAATTAGCTGATTGTTTATTTTTGTAATCAAATCAAACCTCACGGGTACCTTTTTCGTAATCATCCCTATAACAAAATTAATTTCCGCCCGCAAACAAAAGGCAAGAAAGACAAGAGAAAACACATATACGTACGTCAATGAAAACAACTTTCTGGGTCTCCGTCTGGTTCCTCATAGTCGTACAAGTCTTGATCTGCCTAAAACAAGTCTTGACCGCAAACCAATCCTTCTCATTCACCACAACTTTCTGCAGCGTCGGCCTATATTCCCTCAGCCAAACGCCCCTCTGCGCCGTTATGTAGTACGTGTCGTTCGACGTCCGTCGCGGCATCATCACGGAAATAAAAATGCAGAATATAATAGTCGCGATCGTCGTGATCAGGATCACCCACAGGTAGATGGATTGTAGCGCTTTTTGCTTGAAACAAGTGCCTGTGATCCCGATCACGGCGAGGACTAGGCTGAAAACGCCTGTCCACAGCAGGGACGAGGCGTTTTCGCGCAGACAAGGGTTTAAGGTGGGCATATCGTTCATGTACTGGGCCATGATGATGTGGGAGAGCCCGAAAATTAGGATTATGAAGTTGAAGAATGATAGGACAACCTTGGCGAAGCCTGACATGATGATTGATGGGATTGTTTGGGATTAATTAATTATTAATCCTGGGAATGGGATTTTTGTTTTTTTTGTTGTTGTTCCAGGAATTAATTAATTAGGATGGTGATATTTTTGAGAAAATGAAGGAACCAAAATTAAACATGGGTGGAAGAAGGTTTTTCATCAATGGGTGCGGAAAAGGAGTAGAAAAATCGTTGACCAACCTCAAAAATTTATGGATGAATAAGATAATTTCTTCGTTTCTCATTGTCCGCGTCATTAAATTGTTTGTATAATCACAAAAACTCCTCTGACCTGTTAGACGGATCGACCCGCGATCCGTTGATTTCGTAATATTAGAATGGTGGTATTGTAGTAGTTTTTCGGGAAAGCACCAAGATTAGCATCATTCTTCAAATGTATTAGTCGTCTTCTAAAAAAAAGATTAGAGCTTCTTCTCAAATATATTAGTAGTTTCCTAAAGAGTTTTTAGTATTTCTCCTAAATATACTCCCAAAATGTATTAGCAATCCCTCAAAAAGTATTAGTAGTTCCTAAAAAGTATTAGTAGTTCCTTCAAATAAATTAAATTTTTATCCCGAAATGTATTAATAGTCCTTCCGAAAAGTATTAGTCGTCCTTCAAAAAGTATTAGCGCTTTTTTGAAATGTATTAATAGTTTCCCGAATATAATTAATTTTTTCTCCCGAAATGTATTAACAATCCTTTTGAAAAGTATTAGTCGTCCCTTCTAAAAAGTATTAGCAGCTTCTTCCCGAAATGTATTAGTAGTTCCCAAGAGTTTAGTATTTCTCATGAATATACTCCTAAATGTATTAGTTGTCCATCTAAAAGTATTAGTTGTTTCTCGAAAAATATTAGTAATTTCTAGAGAGTATTTTAGTAGTGCTCCGCAACGTATTAGTTTTTCTTATAAAATGTATTAGTATTTCTCCATAAAAGTATTAGCCGATACTAAGACTTGATCATGTTCTCGGAAAGATCGAAAGTCCATCCGGTGATTTTTGGTCAAATGATGGCACATCAAAATCGAATTCGTGCTCATCATATGTAGGGCCCTTATCAAACCCATGATCATTGATATATGAATCAAATTTGTCAAAAACTATAGCAACATTCATGGGAGCTTGTCCGGGGCTTCTCCATGAATGTTTGTGACAACTTGTCTTACCAGACTACCAATGGTGATTAAGTTAAAGCCATCAATGGTCATTGGTGAAGATCGAGGGGAAAAAAAGAGAGATTCCTCCTGAACGTTGCGGGCTCTGGTTTGTAATTTCAGTTCAATTTTTGCCTGATTATTTTGTTGTGCAAACATTGCTTTGGAGTCTTCGTGCTGTTTTTTTTTATATTTTTGCGGATCCGGGTCAGGTCTGCGAGATGGGTAGGATATTTGGATCCGTCTAACAGATCTAGATCCGTTAGACGGTCTGACAGGAGACTAGCTCTTGTATAATATAGGATGATATATGATGAAAAGAGAAAGTAGAGAAAAACCCAAGGAGTTTTCGTGTGGCTTATATTTAGGGGTAATTACAAAAGCAAATATGAAATTTTAGGTAATCATACAAAAAAACAGAAAAATCTCAAAATTATAGAAACCCACTGGAGGTTTGACATAATTTGTCGATGTAATCAAATAATTTACAATTATACCCCTCAATTTTTCGAGATATTACAAATAATCAGATAAGAATTGAGTTATTTGTAATATTTAGAAAAAATGAGGAATATTGTAAATGAAAAACATTTGATGGCGTCGACAAGTTCTGTAAGATCAACTAAAATGTAAATTTGATACTTCTATGGATTTTTGAAAGATAACTGAATTATTTTTTTCGTAATTGTGCCTTAAAAAAATAATGTTGAATTTGTTCAAGTTAATTATAAAAATACTCAATTATCTTTCAAAATTACAAATACTCTCTTGGTATTTGTTTCTATTTTGCAAATAGTGGTATTATTTCTCAAGTAAATACATATCTCAAATACGTGTTTGTAAAATCTTCAAAAGGTATTTGTATTTCAAAGATAATTGATTTTTTTGTAATTAGAATAAACTTTTGGGATAATTATAATAATAGATCCTTGTATTTGTGGTGAATTATATTTTGTGTGTACCATTGGGGCGGAGGAGCGAACACACGCACTCATAGAGAATTGAGATCGTTTTTACAACATAAGACTCTATCGCTGGAGCACAAAGTTGATTTATGTATTTATAGTGAAATGCTTGTCCAGATAAGAGTATAATGGAACTTGTATGTATATACGACAAAAAATTATCATCATAATGCGATCAACGACGGACACAAGGGGGGTTGTTGCCCCATTCCAAAATTTCAAAATTTGTACTAAACTTATTTATAAGGAAATTTTAGTATTCTGCCACCCAATAATTATCATGTCAAAGATTACTTAAATAAAATCATGCGGGATGGGTAATGGATCCAGCTAGACACGCCACATTATTATTTGAAATTAGAATAAATTAGATTATTTTTACTTTGTCATTTAAACGTCAATATTATGCACTTTAATTCGAGTCCATCTTTGACTAAGTTATTTTGGATTTGGGAATCGAAACCAAACAGAAAGGCTATTCTTCCTAGTCCTCTACGGTTCCAGATCTCATGTTCCACATATCTGTTCCACTCCTATTTTACTACATTCGATGGACGATACGTGTAAAATTGTAACATCATTTTATACACGTGACATTTATCAAATACAATGAAATATGAAGTAAAATATGATTGTAGAACAGAAAATCTCAATCGTCTACCAAATCCCAACTCATCCATACTCACTCCCATGACCCATCCCCACCCCCACCACACACACACATCCCCAAGAAAATTGAAAAACACGAACAAATGAAAAACAAGTGATAAAATCGGTAAAGTTCCAGCATTAATATAGCAATATTATTATTCCAACTTGAAACCCATAAATATATATGGATCAAAATTGATTTACAAGCTTCCCATGCTTTTTTGGATCTTTATTATCTTCACCACGATCCTTAACGAAAGTGTAACAAGCTACGGCCGATGTGGCTAAGAGAAACACGATATGCACAATCCATGTTGAAATATGATCTTGCCATTGCTCCTGGTAATTGGCCAAGTACCCAGCCTTGCACGAGTCGCAGTCGTAGCAATTTTGAGTCACCTTAACCCACATCTTGCACTCGTCGTCGTTCGAAAGGAGCCCTGTTTCAGGCGCCACCCAAACCCCTGTTTTTAAATCTTGCTGCATTCCGCACCGGTTAGGAGGACGGCAGCACCCAATCTGCAGTACCACCAATCAACCATTAGTTGAAGTGACGGAGTTTGGGATAATTACAAAAACCACCCATTAGGTTTGGGGTAATTATGATAAAACCCAGAGAAGTGTTTTCGTAACGGTTAATTGAATTGGCGAAATTTGCTGACTTCATCAAATATTTTACAATCAAATCCTTAGCTTTTCTGAATATTACAAATAACCCCAACTTTTCGTGTTACGTATTACTATTACATCCCTCAACCTTTTTTAAATATTACAAATAGTAAGACAAGAAGTTGGGGTTATTTGTAACATTTAGAAAAGTTAGGGATGTAATTGTAAGATATTTGATTACATCACCAAATTCCATCAGGTTAGTTAACAATTGAGAAAAAATATAAAACGAAATCAAACCTCAAAAGGATTACTATAAATATAAAACAAATCAAACCTAATAGGAGTTTCTGTAATTTGAAACTTCTCCAATTTTCTTTTTTATGATTATCTCAAACCACAAGGATAGTTGTTTTAAAGGATAGTTACAAAAGACTCCTTGAGGTTTGAGCTAATTAAAAAAAAAAAAAATCTTAAGTTTGATTATGCTTAAATTTAATGGGGCAATTGTAATATTTCTAGCAATATCATGGGGGGTTTTGAAATATTTTTTGCCTATGAAGGAGAAAATGTAAGACAAAATCAAATTTTTTTAAAAAAAATTCAAAAATCTCTGATTTCCTTTTTGTAATTAGGCTAAACCTCAAGGTTTTTTTTTTTTTTTTTTGTAATTACCCTTTCATAATTATGCGGTAAATGAAATGGTTAATGAACTTGATTTTATTCACAAAATAGTTAAATGAAAAAGGGATTCAAGAAAAGGGTTGGAATAAAACAATGAACATCATATGCAAAATCCTCACGTGCAAGTAAAATTAATTTTCGGTTTCCAAGGGAGGGGAAAAAAAAGGATGAACAACCTCAATGTAAATAACTTTATGCTCAGACGATTGGTTAGCCATAACTTCACAAGTCTTAATATCCTTAAAACAAGTCTTCACAACATGCCAATCCTTATCATTCACCAGAGCCGTCCGCAACGCCGGCCTGTACTCCGCCAACCAATACCCTTTCCCAGATATCTTCCAAAACGTATCCACCGCCGTCAGTTTCGGCATCAACGCCGAAATGAAGGCGCAGAAAATGATCGTGGTGATCACCAAAAGCAGGAGCAACCAAAGGTAAATGGCTTCCAGGGCCTTCAGTTTGAAACACGTACCGATAATCCCGATCACGGACATGATCAGGAGCAAGAATCCCATCCATGGCATCGACGAGGCGCTCTCGCGTAGGCACGGGTTCTTAGAGGGCACGTGATCCAAGGTTTTCGCCGTGTAAATCTGAGAAACTGCAAAGATCAAGATTATGATGTTGAAAACCAACAGCATGAACCTGGAGCAGCTTGACATGGTGATTGTTTGGGATGGATTAATTGATTAATTAATCAATCCTGGGAATGTGATGATGATCCACGAGGGAATCAATCCTTATTGCTTTCCTGGATTCATCAAAGAGCCTGAATGAAACAGGCACTTTGGGAGGAGGAGAAGGTGGAATGTTAATCCAGGGAATTAAACAGGATGATATCCTTCTTGAGGGAATGAAGGAACCAAAAAAACATGGCTGAAAGAAGCCTCATCCATGGGTGCGGAAAAAGAGACGAAAACGTTGACCAACTCCAAGATTTCTGGATGAATTTATTTCCTTCTTCCCCCTTTTGTCCACGTCATTGAATTGGATATATAACACAGAATTTAGAATGATAAAATGAGAATAATGAAACTCGTTACGGCAAAAAAATTAGGGATAATTACAAAAACACCCCTAAGGTTTGGGCTAATTACAAAGAAACCAGAGTTCTTTGAAAAATACAAAAAACTCCTTGAGGTTTGATTTCATCTTACATTTTTCACAGTGATTTTCGATAACATTTCAAAAAAAACTGTGACATTTGCAAAAATATTACAATTACCCCCTTAAATTTAAGACAACGAAACTTGCAGGGTTTTTTTGTAATTTTGGAACATGTCTGGATTTTCTTGTAATTAACATAAACCTCAGGGGTGTTTTTGTAATTATCCCAAAAAACTCTCACCATAATTGCTCATGTCAAGGCTACAAAGATAAATAAAAAAATAGGGATAATTACAAAAACATCCCTGAGGTTTGGGCTAATTACAAAAAAACCCCAAAAATATTTAAAATTACAAAAGAACCCCTCAATTTTAACTCTATCTTCAATTTAAGGGGATAATTGAAATGTTTTTATAAATATTAAAGGTTTTTGAAATGTTTTTTTCTTATGAAGGAGAAAATGTAAGACATAATCAAACCTCAAAGGGTTTTATGCAATTTTCAAAAACCTTTGGGCTGTTTTGTAATTAGCCCAAACCTCAGGGAGGTTTTTGTAATTATCCCTAAAAGTAAGATTCTCAGTAATGGTCACCAAGATGGTGAAGCCTAAGTACCAATTAAATAAAATGGTCACCATTCTTCATAAAATGGAGTACATATGCAAAAATCAAGAATAATGCAATAAATAAAAATGAATTCGACTGATCTCGTATGCGAAAGATTTGACGATTTAAATGAGCTAACGGTTGTGAAGGTAAAGCATTTGGAGATCCTTGCAGTGGACGCATGTCCAAGGAAACAATGGAGGATCGAGGCAGTAACAATGGACACATCGAATCTGGCAGAAATTACATTTGACAAGAAGATCCTCAGGTTCTCTACTGAAGCATTGGCAACAAACTGGTGCTGATGCCTGTATAACAAAGAGCAATGAAACCTCAAATTAGAAATTTAAAAGCAAATAGAAAGAGCATGTGCAAATTATAGCATGAACAGATGTTTAAGTTGCTCATTTTTCTCATACAGGTGATTATAAGTTCTTCGTCGCTCATTTTTCTCATACAAGTGAAGATAAGTTTTGGCCAGATTTCTCATCGTATGTCTATTATTACGGAAATGAGTCGAAAAAATATCAATGGTAAAACAGATGCTGGACGCATAAGGCCCTAAAAATTTTAAAGTATTTTTGGTTAACGAAAATCTCACTACCCAATGAAGAAAGGCTCAAATCTTCTAAAAGAGAACTGAAACCATTGTAAAAGGCTCATTAATGTTGTCAGCCTCATAGTACCAAATGAATCTTTTAGTTGTAATCAAATACAAAGAAATTGACTACGGTTGATATCTCCATTATAAAGATATAATTTCAAGAAACGAATCTTGATTCACTGGAGAAGCAACGGATAACAAGATAATACTAATGAACAGAAAACTGAAAAAAGAAAACTGAAAAATCATAATTACTTACATTGCTGGGAGGACCATAAGGAACATATGTTTCATCAGGAAGAATGTATAGATCCATTTTCGAATTGTCATGTGGAATGGTTTGTGAATATATTTTCTGATCTGAAGAAACAGCATCTTCCACTTTCGTGATGCATATGAAACTAGCTTTGCACAGAGGACACGTTGAAGACTTTCCTCTTGAAGCCTGTGAAGAGTACAAGCATCATTAAGCAATACGGCTTGATGAAAAGTTAGTTACCACTATAATAAACTATTTATCATGCCATAAACTACTGAACATATCGCAGTTAATCAATTCTTATGTGAATTGTGCTATTACATGTATAACTTCTCAAACAACTTGAGCTCAAAAAAGATGATCATTCAGTAAGATTGTCAGGGCATGTCAGACACTTACTAGGTTTCTCCTCTCTATAATAGAATAAACATTTTGATGAGGCAGTTATTTAATAACTAAAATCTGAGCACTGCACTCACAAGGCAATAACAATGCCGATGCGCTCATGCTATGAACCCAGAAAATTAACATAGAAAAAACCAACATCTGAATGAAAATGCCAAAAAACAAATACAAACTACAACAAGAAGAAACGCTGGGCAGTGCAAAAGATAGACAGTAACTAAGAGCGATAAGAAACTTTGTATCAGGAAAATGAAAGGCAGAGAATGCATACCATGTGATCTGCCCAGTTCTGGATGCATGAGAAACAAAATCGATGACCACATGGCAGTACTCCCCTGGTGGAACTGAAATCCGTCCAACATATAACACATGACAACTCACTTGATGCAGGCAGTTTTTTACCAGGATCAACGTCAATGAAATCCAAACAAGCAGCTTCACGAAATTTTTCTGAAGTTGCAAAGGGGGAAGATGGAGCAACATGGTCAAGTGCATTCTGATTTTCATGATTCACATGCTCAGTCTCTTCAACATCATCACGAGCATCACTATTATCTTGCCTGCTCAAAAATCTCCTTATATCAGATGTGTTCCTATTAGATATATGTTGGTGCCTCTCAACATCTGAACTATCTGACAGAATTCCACTGCTTTTTTTCTTAGGTAATGATTTTATCTCCTCACAATCCTCCTCCACGGTTGAAGTTAATAATGAATCCTTTGTGCTTATGTGCTTTTTAACCAGCCTACGGCCCTTGCACTGAGGTTCTAGTGAACTGGAGTTCCTTTTTCTCACTCTACGAGAATATGCAGGCTGAGAAGTGCTTGCTTCCTCGAGCTATTTAAGAAAGAGAAATAAATCAACATTAACCAATCTCAACAACATATGAGAAGGTTTGAGAACACTTAATGAAAACAATTTGTAAAACAGGTGTAATTGGACACTAATCAGCTTTTCAGGTGCGTGTGTTTGTGATGTGATGTGTGTGTGTGTGTGTGTGAGAGAGAGAGAGAGAGAGAGAGAGAGAGAGAGAGAGGCAAGGGATCTGAATATAAATAAAACTTACAAGTTCCAAATGATTTCTAATGTATGCACTCAGCATAAAGATATTTAAAGAGATTCTTATGATAGTTTAAGATATCAACACAAACAAGATCGACCATGCAGTTTAAAGTAGTAATCCAAAGGAAAATCAAGATTTCCATGAGCTACAAACGTGGTTCTCTAACAAGAAAACCTTTTATTTACCTAACAGGACATCTAATATTTTAAAACTACAAGCAAACAAATCCAAATACACTTTATAACAGTTCTCCAAAATAGTTAGCCGATTAAACTTTGATGGTACTTCAGAGAATCATCAGAAGTCCTTAATGATATAAATACGTGGGGAAAAGAAAAATATATTTTTCTAGTACTTCTAAAGATAGAGAACATAGAAGGAATAAAATATCAATACCTCCACAACCGTTGGCCCTGATTGAGTCTCAAGGCAATATTCCTTGCTGCGAGGATAATCTGTCCTTGTTTTGATTGCTTTCCTAGTTGATCTATTAGAACAATGACTGTTCTGCCTCATCGGAGGAAACAGATTCTGAAATAAATCAGATGAACAAAATCACAACTTCGATCATCCTGAAATGATCAAGAGACAGCAGAACCACAAGCAACATTCCAGCAATATACAGAACTACCACAAACTTCATATAGATCATCAAAATTATCATTTTGCTAAGAAATCAGAGGCTGCAGCAACTAGCAAGAGAAACCATAATCCATAAGAATATTGGAATTGACATATTAGTTATTACATGAAGAAAAAAGGTTTGCATACAGAAATAAAACAATGCATCAAGAGGACCTGATATAAAGGGATTTTGGGATTCGCAAATCTCCCTAAACTAAAGACATGAGGAATAATGCATGTATATCAAGTTGGATTAATAACAAATAACATTAATATTATAATCATATGTTAAACGTAAACAAATTAAAGACAGCGCAACCTCATCGAAAAGAATTGAATCCATCCAAGAAGCATTGTTTATGTCTTCAAAGTCAATGTCAATTACAGGTGCTTTAGTGTTCTTCAATGCCTTAGTTTGAGCCTTCGCCTGGTTAATCCCCAATGGGATGTCCAAAAGCAGAGGTCCCATTTCTTCCCCACTACAAAATCAAACGAGAAAAAAACTGAATCCACGGACAGTAAAAGAAATTGTGGGTAGCAAAACTAAAATCAGTTGTTGCATTCATGAAAAATAACAAAACATATGGACATTGAAAATTAAGCAATTTTGGCAGGATTTTATCTGTTGAATACAATCAAGCATATGATTTCCTACTAAAACAACAGCCAATGGATCGTGGTTTCTGTTTGGCTAAATTCAGCCAAATTACTGAACAAGTCATCATACAGAAACAGCAACCATTGTTCCCATAACTCTGGATTGAGAGAGATGAACATAACTGAGAAATTTACACAAATTTGATGATCATCAAGATACAGAAAACAAGCTAAATTATGTATAGTAATATTTCAAAGCTAGTAATATTTTGCAAAATGGAGATACAGAAAACAAGCTAAACTGCGTACAGTAATATTTCAGAAGTTGTGTTGCATGATTATTCAATACCGAGAAGCTTCAAGCAAGAATATAGCAACATTACTAAGTGAATATATATACGGCAAACCAAAAATTATTAGTTTTATGTGCTGGATTCTGGATCATTAGATGTGGTTTGGTCCATCACATCAAGTGCCATACAAAAAGCATAGATGGGAAGATTGCAGAAATGAGAAGGCAATTTTGGCATTAGAATGTGGAATTAAAACTGTTGATGTGCAGTCAATAAAGTGATGTATAGCTTACTCAAAAGGAAACAAACAAGTTATGTGGGACACAAAAACAAAGGTATGAGCTAAATCAGCATTGTTGGAGACTTTTCAAAATCATAAAATGCAAAACAACACTTTTAGTTTGTCACCATTCAAGTTGTTCCTGTGTGCGCCCAACACACGGCCTTTACCATACAACATCCTTGGCATTCACAATTTGATTAAAAAAACGACAACAAAGATTCAAATATTTTCACCAGAAATACCATTTCAATAGAATGAATACCTACTCCAAATTAGAGGTAACACCAGTTTCATGAATAGTGTCGATCATTTCCTCCTAGTAAAAAAAATAATAATACAACCACCGATCAAAACCTCCATATTGAACAATCATGCAACACAACAACGACATCATAATCCTAGCACAAAGAAAATTAATCAAAAACCTGAATTCCACAACTCAACATACCTTTGAAAGGTGTATGGTTCCTCCGAAATACGCCTTCCCTTCTTTACACATTCCTCGATCCATCGATGATTAACTATCACCATCTTGAACTTCTTCGCAAGCTCATACTTTCTTCCTTCAAATTTCCAACACACCTAAACAACGCAACCAGAAAACTAAGAAAGAAAAAATGTAACAGAATTCAACAGGCGTAGTATTTGCTAACTCCATATATCTAACTATTAAGAAATTAATAGAAAACTACGAATCCAAATGCCGACCAAATGAGTAACAGATCGATTCATATTCCCGACATAACTAGCGCCAGCACGAGAAATCAGCTTGATGAGATTGAATCTCTCAGCGCCGTGATATCCAGTCACTGTGGCTATAACCGATTCCATTCCTTTCACAGGGAAATGTACAGATTCTGTAAAAAGGCAAATCAACAAAAATAAGAATAGGTGGAGTTAAAAAACAAAATCCATCTAAACTAATAAAAGAATAAAAAAATAATGAATGATGTAATAATCATATAAGCATATCAGAGTTTTAAAAAAAAAAAAAAGATGGTGGACGAAACCCTAGCTCCGATTGAAAATCTGTGGAGAGTTACGAAATATTGAGTGGACAAGTGTGACTAATATCTAAATCTTCAGAGATTTGAAGGTTTAATTTACTTAAGTGTTGATGTTGTAGCGAATCGTCTTCCATGGATGAGTCTGTGCGAGGGAGCTTGGACTCTTGCCGGGAAAATGAAAATTTGGAATTTGGAATTAGGATGTACTTCGGGTTCCAAATTTTTTAATATTTATGGGTGACACGGGTCGGGTCAAGTGGTCCCGGATTACAATTACATGTCTTTATTCTTTGTTTTAAAAAAAGGATGAATCTTAAGTGTCTCTATTGTCCCTTGTCACCAGAGGCTTTGTGGAGGAGGTGAGCTGAATCATGAGATGTGTGCCAACAATCGAGTTTTAAATCTGCATAATGCGTAAAATGGTGGATCAAGGTCGGTTTGAGTCAATCTGTGGGGCACCATTTACCTATTTTTCCATCTATCATTTTAATTTGAATCTAATTAAATTTGTTTGATTTTCCTTAGTGATTTGATTGGTTTAAATATATTTTGTAAGATTTGAAAATTGTAGGACAAAGAAGAAAAATCATACAAATACAAAATTCCAAACTTCAATGAATTGTTTATGGAAAGTAATGAGTATTAGAAGGTAAATAAATCATTTCTTTAACTTTCAACCCATTTCCCTCGCTTCATAGTACATAAAAATTATCTTTTTAAGATTTCCATTCAAGTTTTCTTTCCTTTAGGATGTCAATTTTTGTGCGATAGGATTGAAGTCAGATTTTGAGTGATCGAATAAATCAAATAATATGCAGTATTTTTATTTTGGAAGTGTTAAATGGTGGATCCAAATTGGTTTATATTAAACTTATTAAACACCCTCTTTTCTTTACATTTTGTTACAACTTTGAACTTTGTGGTCAATTATCCTCAATTTTAGATAATATTAAATTATGTCGCACTCTTTAATAAATCCATTATTGGCCAGAAAAATGTAGTTAGTACTTAGTTCCCCCAACCCACTTTCATCCAATATTTTGAATTTAACATATAATATTGCTCCAGATGCATTCAAAATTTTCATTCAATCTTCCTCACCTCACCTTGAAATGAGAGGTAACAAATTGGGTGAGACAAACTACGACTACAGAATTACACAACAGGAAGTACTAAATTGGTAAAATTGATAAATAGACACCAAACCAGTAGATACTAATATATCAAATTACATTTCTTTACAAAGATCCACTTATATTCTTTTTCCAGAAAAGAAAAATATGGATACATATAAAACACAAACACCAGAATGCAAACACAAACAGGCAAGTTCAGACATTTCAAAATCTCTTCAATGTTCATAAGCTGCATAATGAATAACACTTAAAATTGGATTTTGCCACAGAAAAATTAGTTCGTTCTACAAATATAAATTCCAGTCAAAACAAGTGGATGATTTGTCGACTAACAAAAACATAATTTAAAAAAATAGCATGGGCCTTTCTATAGAAGCAAGCAAGCATAACCCCAATGTCTCTTGCTTTACAATGTGCTTGCATTCATCCCCATTGAACAGTGACAACCAGAACGGGCTTAAGAAGCTCTAGAAGCCACTCAAACACGAAAGGGTTTCAAAGCTTCTTACCTACGAACAGGGTTTCCACCACGTGGCACAGACTCGTATCCACTTCCAGCTCTATTACTCGGTGTCGACGCATAAGGTACATTATTCATAGGAACCTGTCCTTGAGGCCCAACAGTACCTTTCTGCGTGTCATAATTAGCTCCCCTTTGAACTTCATCGCCTGTTGAACCTCTCTGCGAATCATAAGTAGGAGCGCTTTGTCCATCATAAACAGGCCCTTTACGAGCATCATAGCCAGGTCCAGTTGGTCCCCTTTGGGAATCATAACTAGGTCCGGTTTGTACTTTCTGAGCATCATAACCCGGTCCAGTATGTCCTTTTGGGGCATCATAATTTGCTCCAGCAGGCACTCTGTGGGGATCATAACCAGTTCCTCTAGGTGCACCGTAAACAGGCCCTCTCGATGCATCATGGGTAGTCCCTGAACCGTACGGGGCAGACTGTGCCAGCACATGAGGAGAATTACCCCCAGGACCAGCTACACCAGCAGGTCCACCCCCACTACCCCCTCCCATAAGGGGGGCCTGGCCCTGTGGCAAAGAGAAAAAATCAATCACAGCTCTCAATACAAAAGGACCACGCAAGAAAATTTTAAGTTACATGAACCAGATAATTTCTGCACATTTCTAAAACATGTATATGGTTTTTAGTTTTTTTTTAACAAACCAAAATATATTTAAGAACGAGGAGATCATCTAAAATGTAAGATAGCTCAACTACACATATTTGGGCACATTTTCTGATTTTTTAAATTCTAGTCCAGCTCTTGTTATCAATATACAAACTGCAGTAACACACTGGTTGTATACACATTTGAAAGGTTCATTTTGACTGGCAAACTGCATGAACTCGGATATCCATTATGTATGCATGAGATATTATCAATCAACCAGATATTATTAGTGTATATACCTGTCCTACACCATAGACATTTTGACCAGAAGAATAGTTCGCTACTGGAACACCTTCATTGTATCCAGCTGAACCACTGTAGGGCCCTCCTTCATTTCCGATGCAATACATGAGCGATCAAATAGTCAAAAAAGACAGAAAGGCAAAGAAAGATACAGGAGCCCGGACATGAATCTGCAAATGATCTATACCTGTTCGTGGGTCAAAGCTTGCGGAATTAGTTAACTCTGCTCTCAGCTTCTCCACCTCTCTCGACATTGCCATATAATTCTTCTCCATCACCTGAAGAGATTCAAGGTGGTCATTGTATAACTTCTTCTCGTAGTCGTAAGTAGCCCTGTGCAGATCAAATCCCAAAATATCAGACCATTTTAACTGTAATACCAGATTAAAACAAATAAAATTCACAAAAGCAAACTTGCAAGCTTTGATAACTTAATTTCCCATCCAGAGATCTACAATAGCTAAATTAGTTTATACTATTCCCAATTATCAGTAAGATCATATGTAACGGATGTGCATGTCATATGATTTGTAAAATCCAGTTTCTCCTCAGAGCTTCGCCTTTTATCTATATTTTTTTAGCATCATATATATAAGTTTTCTACCCAGGAACCCTTGTTTCTACCTGCAATGCTGATACTCCTGTCTCAAGCTATCAAGTTCAGCCATTAGAGGAGGGATCTGCTGTGCCTCAGAATGAGCCATATGAAGGTCACGAGTCAACTGCTGCACCTTCGAAATTAGTTCCTGCCTTGCTGCAAGCAAGCTTTGTGCTTCGCTCGTGCTTGCTGCAACTCCTTTTGATGGACTCTGCTGCTGCAAGTTCAGACTCCATTGTTGACATTTTATCTATAATACCTCTCATCTGCTGCTCTTTTTCAGACTTCACATCTGAAATGTGAGCATGTATTAACTGCAGGTCATGCTTGGCAGTAGCAAGATCTTGTCTCAGAGTTCCATGCGTAGAAGCAAGCCTCCGATTTTCTGTTGCGAGTTTCTCTATCTCAATATGTTGTGCAGAAAGCTTTTGTGCCATTACTTCAGGAGGAGACAGCATTTCAAAAGGTGGGAAACCACCAAACGGTGGACGAACTGCCGAGGCATATGGATCGGGATGCACTACACCGGGGCCAGGAAGAGGACGATGAAGGTGGGGAGAAGGGACTCGACCTCTGCTTGCCATAATCAACTCCCTATCTTGACCACATCATAAAAATTAGTTTATGGTCAAACTCCTTAAGCACGCAGCAAAACGATGACAACACAGCAGTTATCATGAGTATTTTCATGTTATAAGTGCATACCTAAAGAAAGGGTCCATACAAATTCCAGACTATTGATGGATCTATTGCAAGTAATAATAAGCATCACACATTATGTGCATCACGTAAGGTTTATATTTGGCCGTAATCTGCTAAGAAAATTAGTCCCTTTCACATTTATTCATGGAGTCTTCATATTTCGTCCATGATGAGCTCAAAGTATCTCTCATATCCTCTCATTAGCAAATGAACAAACACTACATGAACAGTTCTTTTTTTATTTTTTATTTAAAGATAAAAACATAATTTTACATATATTTGCTTATTGCCCAAGACTAAAAGCATGAAACTAGGAGAGTTGACCGAATTCAGGAAATATTATCAGAAAATACATTTAGAAATCAAGAAAATGCAAATATAAAATATACATCACAACCCAAGAAAATTTCCTTGTAATTGTAAGTTATTTCCATTTATAGGTTCTTCTTGGAGTTCAGGTTCTCTATCATGGATTAAAAAAATATCTGCAAGAAACCAATTCCCCTCTCCATTTTTTAACTCTTTATAGCTTACTATAGGAAAAAAAGATTTACAATATTCCTTCACTTTCTTCACAAAAATAAACCAATAAGCAAGGTAGTGATGATAGATAAAACATTAAAGCCAGTGGTCGACAGCCACCGCTAGGGATGCCATTGCCCTTTCTCCACCTGCAACCTAAAGAATAAAACAAACCTACCCTTTTCACTCTGATCCAGATACTTCCTATACCTACAATATATTATGTTTGAAAGCACCAATTTTGAGATCATTGGAAGATCTGTAAGGCATGGAGGGATGTGAGAGCCATAACAAGTAAAGTAATGTTAATAAAACCATGATGTGAGGTTAACTCCATGCTTCGTAAACCAAAACCACCAAGACTAACTCAGAACAACCATCCAGCAGAACATTTTCTTCCAATTTCTTGATTTCTTCATAACATGTCTTAAATAACGACCCATTCATAGTCCAGTTGCATATATGTGAAGCCAATCCAAAGCTGTTCTATATGTTACCTACATTTTAAAAGTTCACCTACATGAACATCTTTTGAATTTTTCTCCTCATGTATATTATGATTCGGAACCCAATTTGCCGAAGAATTGCATAACAAAGAAGAAAATTTCGCAAGTACTAATGTACTATAGTATTAATCTTGAAGCTACACTTCTGCATCAAACAAGAATGTCGGAACTACTAAACAATTTTTTCCATGCTCCAAAGGAGATATACCTGCATGCTCACCATTACATATTCAAAAGACAACACTGATACCTCTTATTGGTTTCTAGTACATAAGAAGCAAGTTAAGAACAAGATTCTTTAAAAGAACTTCAAAACGGAAAAGAAAAAGGACACACAAGCACAGCCCCTAAACAATTTAGATTACTCAACAATTTTATCTTAATAAAGAGTTTAAGAACGAGGCAATTTCATACAAATTATATATGATTGTGGCGATAGATCTGCTGGCGATGTCCTTCACATAATTCTTCTAGTAATAATCAATTAATGAATAACCCTATAAACGGCATCCTCGCATAAACAGCCTTTATGCAAACAAAATTGCACAAATTTTCCGACAAAAAACTTACAGAGGCCTACAGGACAAGGAAAAACCTAAGATTCACATAGATGAAAGCGTAAATTTAACAAAAAAAAAATAGGGGAGAAATTACCCTGTGCAGTTTATTATCAGCAACGAGAGATGCAAATCAGAGACTTCCTCAAAGATGATAACGTGTGATGACCTCAGACAATCGAAATTTCCTCCAATTTACAAATCGAAGTCACCTTATCCTCGTCCGACGTCGGCGGCGGTGGTCATGGCCGTGAGCTGAGGTGGCAGAATTGGTTTCAGATTCCAGGTGGGGTTTGGGGGTCAGGGTTTTGTTAAGATTATGAGATAATTTTGTAGAACATTTTTCTGCAACTAAGGTTAAAGTTGCTACTACATTAAATTTTAAATTCAGATATTCCAAGAGGACCTTCTTGACCCATATTCAAGTTCGGGTCCAATTGTGTCCAATTGAACTCGATTGGACCCAACTCAAAAGGTTAGGCCCACAATGAAAATTAAATTAGATTGGGTTGGGCTCATTTGTCAAATCCCTCTTAATCTGGACTTATTTCTTTCAAATTTAAAAAATAACTTTTCGTTGAGCAAATATAAGTTTTAATATTTAAATTAATGAAAGGGGATTCTGCGAGGCATACAATTTAGATTATTTTCTACTTCCTCAAGAATTTAACTACAAATAATATAATATTTAAGGCTAAAACTCATATAGAACGGTCTTATGGGTCAAAATTCGCTAAACCTAAACCCAAACCAGTTGGTATAGGTAGTGGCATTGTTGTAATATTCTGGAGGTGGTGACATTTTTCTAATATTTAGGTGTTGATATAGTATCATTTTGGACTCAACAAGTATTATATGTTGAATTGAAAAGTATTATAATTTTACATGAAGAATATTACAAGTTTAAGATGTTTAAGTGAAAAGTATTAAATGTTGAACTGAAAGATATAATAGGTCCTATGAAAAAAATTAGAAGTATTTAGTAGTTCTTCCGAAAAATATTAGTGTGATTAGATATGCTTTTATTTTGAAAATTTTCCTTTTGCTAGAGAATAGTGGTAAAAATATTTGAAGAAAAAAGATGAATTTTGAGAGTGTGATTGAATGTGAGATGAAAAAGTAATTATGAAAGTTGATTTGATTTGAAAATAGTAAAATAATGATTATATATGATTGATAGTTAGAAATGTGTGAGTGAATGAATAGTGAAATTTGTGGGTGATCGTGTAATAATGATTAGTTTTTTGTGAAAAATATGTAGATATGATTGGTAAGAAAAAAATGAGAAAAAATGAAAGTGAAAATAGTATATTTTTTGAATTTTTTCATAAACAATTGTATGTTTGGTTAAAAAAAATTCTTCAGTTGAACGAAAATTGAATTTCTTCTGTATCCAATCGCAGCATTAGTTTTTCACCTAAAAAATATTAGTAGTAAGCACCTGCTGGCTGCTGTAGACCAAAATAATCCATAAATCAATTGATAAACAAAAGTTTATGAGATCAAACTTAAAAATCCTCACAAAGCAAAACCTTTGAGGAACTCTCACATGTAAAGATTACAAAAATACAAAGCTAAACTCTAAAAAAAAGGTTGCTAATAGCTCACAAGCTGACACAATTCAACAATCTAAGAGGCACAACTAAAACGAATCTGATTATCAAAGGAATGTTTTGGATTTGTACAAGTGCAACAAATATTCTCCACCTAAACAGTTTGTTTTAGTCCAGTCTGAGGAATATTGGCTAGTGATGCTTTTATCCTCTCCTCCGAAAACGATAAATCAACGAGACCCCCCTGCAAATACTTGTCGTAAGCTGGCAAATCGAAATGGCCATGTCCACACATTGCCATCAGAATAACTTTTGATTCGCCCGTTTCTCTGCAGTGAAGAGCTTCTCTTATAGTGGCAGCTATAGCATGAGTTGGTTCTGGTGCCGGTATCAACCCCTCAGACCTAGCAAATTGTATGGCCCCTGAATAAACAAGAAAATCAAAGTATTCAGTTATTGCAACCAACTTGACATTTAGTAGTCTTAGCAAATTTTCATAAATTTTGCGCAGATTTAATTTGTGACATAATCACTTAATTACCTGCAAAGCATTCGGTCTGAGCAATTGCGAGTGTTTCCATGAAGCCCAATTCGTGAGCGTGCGAAATCAGTGGTGCCATGCCATGGTACCGTAGACCCCCTGTAAAACGAGTGATTTGAAGAGGAGATGTCAAAATTGTTGGGGAATTAGACTGGAAAAAAATGTGAATATGAATGATCTCTAAGGCATTGGACACAAAAATAATGATCGTCTTAAAACACAATGGGGTGTATAAAAATTCTATCTCAGTACAATGTAGTTTGTTTGATTCAAAATCGTGACTTTTTGATCAAACCATAATAACACCCTGATATGTTACATAGAACTCGAAAAAAGTGAGCGTTGTTATGTTCGCAAACGTTCAACTAAATCGTGATTGTTGTTAAGAGACAACACATATTCTGAAGTCGGCAAAACATTTGCATTATGCATGTAAAATGAACTATGAAAAACATCTAGGGATAATTACAAAAAGTACCTTTGAGGTTTAACCTAATTAAAAAAAACAGCTAACTTTCAAAATTGTAAAAAGTACCCCTTAGGTCAAAAATAAGGGGTAAACCATAATATTTTATTTTGAAATCTTTTTGCCTATAAATGAGGTAAATATTAGACAAAATAAAACATCGGGGGTATTTTTTATAATTTTAAAAGTTAGCTGGGATTTTTTGTAATTAGGTTAAACCTCAAGGGTACTTTTCGTAATTAACCCAAATAACTAACAGAAATAACCAATCAACCGTAAACAAGATAATTCAACTCCCTAAAGTCACAGGCTCACAGCTTACCAGCATGAATGGGGTCGGTATGAAATCATGCCCAAGAGTATGCATTTTCATCAAGGGAGTCATCCCGGCCGTATCGCCATAATCATAAGCGTAAACGCCCTTTGTCAACGAGGGCAAGCCGCCGGTTCAACCGCTCTAATAAGAGGATTAATTTTCCCACTAAGCTTCTCTCGGATAAACGGAAAAGCAAGTCCTCCGAAATTTGATCCACCACCAGTGCATCCAATAATCACATCCGGAGTCTCTCCTATGGCCTTCATCTGTTTTATGCACTCTTCGCCTATAACGGTTTGATGCAAGAGGACGTGGTTGAGAACACTCCCCAGGCAATATTTTGTGTCGGCATTTTTAGCTGCAACCTCCACAGCCTCAGAAATAGCAATTCCTAAACTTCCGGGGCTCGAGGGATCATTTTCGAGTATTTTTCTACCGGCTTCGGTGATATTAGAAGGCGAAGGGTGTACCTTGGCTCCCCACGTTTGCATCATTAGTTTACGGTATGGTTTTTGATCGTAAGAAGCACGTACTTGCCACACCTGCAAATGAAAATGAAAAGACTGATATCAGTCTCATCAAGCACTTAAACTACTGTTCTAAGAGAGTGTCTGCAAAAACTTCGGCTTTTAGAAAAAATGATTTATTGGGGGTGTTTGCAAAACTTCTGCTTTTATTTATTGTAGCATAAGTAAAAGTAATTGAAAATCAGAAGTTGGTAATGTTTGCAAATACAATCAGAAGTTGAGAAGAGTGTTTGGTGAAAAGTTGTAAAAGTGCTTATTAGTTTGTAAAACTAAAAATCAAACCAAAAATAGAATCAGAAATGTAAAACACCCATCTCACTGCTTTTAGATTCTGATTAAATGAAGCGGAACCAGAAGCAAAAATTATCATTTGCAAACATTAAAAAGTGATTATTTTCAGCCAAGGTGTGAGAAGCATGTTTTTGTAGTGTTTGCAAACACTCTCATTGTGGCAGAAGTGAAAAGTGCTTTATTTATTTGCAAAGTCAAACCAGAAGAAGAATCACAAATCTAAATCACCCTAGTTTTAGATTCTGATTAAATTATGTCGACTCAGAAGCAGAAGTCGGCATTTGAAAACACAAAACTATATTTTTTCAACCAAAAAGCTAAAAATCACTTTTTTAAAGTGTTTGCAGACACTCCCTAAGAATACCTTTGATTCAAATGAATCAAATTCAACAAGCAACATGAGGTGGGAATGTGCCCATTATCTCTATTGATCATAAAACACAAATTGTACCAAAAACAAGAAACTTAACAATCAAAACAACATTGCTCCATCAGTAGACCTATAAAAAGACGGTCACAAACAATAACTAAAATACCAAATGGCTAAAAAGTTCAGTACTTCACAGTTGAGATCAAACAAGCTGCACGCAAAAGCCAACGAACTCCCCCATTGGCCAGCACCAGTTTCAGTAACCACATTCTTGACACCTTGCTGCGCGTTATACCAAACCTGCGGCACAGCTGTGTTTGGTTTATGCGAACCGGCTGGGCTACCACCTTCATACTTGTAATAGATTCTTGCAGGTGTATCGAGCAACTTTTCCAATCTCTTGGCTCTGAAATTCAACTGACAGGCATGAGATTTCCTTACCAGGTTAAGTTAAAATGGGACAATTACAAAAACACCCCTGAGGTTTGGGCTAGTTACAAAAAAACCCATAAATGTTTCATAATTATAAAAGAAATCCACAAGCTTGATTCTGTCTTAAATTTAAGGGAGTAACTATAATATTTTTATAAATGTCAGTGGGGTTTTTGAAATGTTTTTTTGCTTATAAAAGGGAAACGCAAGACAAATTCAAACCTCATGGGGAGATTTTTGTAATTAACCCGAACCTCGGGGGGGTTTTATAATTATCCCTAAAATTATTTACACTAAGATATCCACAATGAACAAGGAGAACAAACCTGATCAGAGGGGTTGGCCTCCAAAGTCTATAAACATCTATAACTTCTTCTGGGATGTCAATAAACCTTTCATTGGTAGCTTCTTGCTTAATCAATTCATCGGGGAATAAATGCGACAAATCCTCCGGTTTAATCGGTTCGAAAGTCTTGGGATGCAAAGGGGGTGGGGGTTTTACTGGAAGGTCAGAAATTAGATTGTACCATTGGCGAGGAATTTCAATTGACCTGGAATCAGTCGTATAAGCTGCTCTTACTGCTAAGTTGGAGTTGGATAATAGTCTAAGATGACATGGATTTTTCTTTGGCCCAAAACAACCCAGCCATTGTTCATCTCCTATTGAGCAAAAAAGAGATTAGTGATCAATTAAGCGAGTCGCAAAATGAGCATTATTAGACAAGTTCAAAACTGGGAGCCTCAATCCTTCCCTAATAAATCACTAAAAAAAGTGTTTCTCAGCTTTTGGATGAAAAAAATCACATTTTGGTGTTTGCAAATGCCAACTTCTTCTGCTTCTGCTTCATTTAATCATAATTTAAAAGCAAGGAGATGGGTGATTTAGATTTCTGATTTTGCTTCTGGTCTGATTTTTACAAACAAATAAGCACTTTTACAATTTTTTCACCAAACACTCTTAACTTCTTATTCTCTATTTTGTTTCTATTTGCAAACATTACCAGTTTCTGATTTTCAACTACTTTTACTTCTGCTATAATAAATCACTTCTTCTAAAAGTAGAAGATTTTGCAAACACTCCTCCCAAACCCAATGTATATTGTCGGAAGTCCATAAAATCAATGGATAATTGCAAAAACACCCCTGAGGTTTGGGCTAATTACAAAAACACTCAGATATTTTCGGAAATTATAAAAACACCCTTTAGGTTTGATCTATGTTACATTTTCCCACTTCATAAGCAAAAAAATATTTCAAAAACTCCCCTTATGTTTATGAAAATATTACAGTTACCTCTTAAATTTAAGACAACCAAATCTTAAGGGGTTTTTCATAATTTTGAAAACCCTCTTGGTTTTTTTGTAATTAGCCCAAACATTAGGGGGCTTTTTGTAATTATCCCTAAAATCAAACTTAGGGATTATTCGAATGTCAACAGATCATCAATACAATGTCAAAAAGGGAAATTTTTTTTTTTTCCTAAAAGAGGAGCAGAATGAAAAATGAGTACAACTCCAACATATTGTACCTGAGCACTTACATTTATAAACAAGGAGCTACATAAATAGATCTAATACTGATCAATAATGCTTCATATACTGCCAAAAAAAAAGGAACCAAAACAAAAAAACACAAAAAGAACAAAAATCACACAAATACAGATGACAATACCAATTCTCCACACAAAATTTTTGTATTAGCTCACTAGAAACACTAAGATACATTTCAGATTTCAGATCGAGAAATAGAATATTTAGAGCGCATAAAAAAATTGGGACCTTACAGAAAAAGGGGATTTTTACCTTTAAAGGAAAGCTGTGGTTTGACAGATGCGGAAAGAAATGTGGACTGTGCCATTGGGATATTGGTTGAGATTAGCTCTGAACCGCAGTACTCAGTTCTGAGATGAGGATTATCAGAGCAACTAGAAAGCCGCAAGTGAGGTAGGTTACAGTATGAATGTGAGTTCTATAATAAATATTTTATTCAACATCTATTGAATGCTGAGAGTGGAGGCGTGCCATTGCTGACGTCTCCGATTTTTGCTCTCGGCATGTTGTCTACCCACCCCAGTCAACGGACTGTGAAATGTGTACAAACTTGGATAATGCCAAAAAAAGAAAAAGGAAGAAGAAGAAAAATTGGATTGCAGGTAAGTTACTTTTAGCATAAGAGAAAATTGCATTTAATCCGACATGAATTAGCTTGTTGCACTCATAATCCCACACTTTGCATTCTTAATCTCATAATTTATTTTGTTAGCGTTCAAAGTCCCACAAGAGTTAAAAGTTGCAAATATAGTCTCTTGACCGTCAAAAACTAATGGAGTATTACACATGCATCTCACGTCGCGTTAGTGTTAATCAAATCCTGTTTTCATTTTGAGAAAATTGCATCGTTGGTCCCACGAGAAATTGGCATGTTGCACACGTAGTACTGTACTACTTGCATTCTTAGTCACATGGTTTATTTTGTTCGCATTCAAAGTCTCACAAGAGTTGAAATTTGAGAAAATTACCGATAAAAAAAAGAAGTTGGGGACGAATTGCTTTTATGGTGAAAATAATTTATGTGCTTATAAACATGTAAAAAACTATTTTACAAATACATAAATTAACAATTAAAATCAAAATAATTGAACATTTATTTGATAATTATTTCAAAAATTTTGAAATTAACAATAATAAATTTAAATATACGAAAATAAGTCTGGGAAATTAAAATATGAAATTGCAAAGTTTATTTAATAAATCTAAAAATAACTAATTAAAATTATTGTATAGCTTCTGAAAATTATTTTAGTAAACCCAAATATTACCAAAATAATATCTAAACCTTATTTAGTAATCTAAAATTTATTTTGAAAAATTTAAATTTTATTAAAATGATTTAAATTTACAAAAAAAAATTGAAAAATAGTTAAATAAATCAAAAATTTATATATAACTAACTTTGAAAATATATTTTAACTAATTAAAATTATTGAATATATTCTGAAAATTATTTGAGTAAATCCAAATATTACCAAAATAATATCAAAACCTTATTTAGTAATCTAAAATTTATTTTGAAAATTTTAAATTTTATTAAAATGATTTAAATTTACAAACAAAAATTTGAAAAATAGTTAAATAAATAAAAAATTTATATATAACTAAATTTGAAAATATATTTTAATTACATTATTAAAATATGTTTTATTATTCAAATTTTAATTTTTAATTCAAAATTACTTCAAATAATATTTAAATTTTAATAAATGTTAGACTTGCCAAATAATGGTTAGATTTTGTTTTGATAGTTCTTGGATTTATTCAAATAGTTCTCAAAACTTATTCAATAGTTTTTAGATATATAAATAATCTTTTAAATATTATTTCAAATTTTCAGAATTAATTCGGTGTTTTTTTTTAAATTTATTCAATAACATTTGCAATTTATTTTTGCATTTTATTGATTTATTTTCATATATTTATATTTTAATTGTTGATTTTTAAATTCTTAAAATATTTTTCAGATTTATGTCCATGTATCCAGATATTAATTTCTAATCTATAAATTTATAAAATAATTTTTAGACTTATTTTTGCCCCATAGATAATTAGAGGAGGAAGAACTCATTTTTATTCTTAAGATTTTAGAGTAAAAATGAGTGAAATTTGAGCTTGCATCTCTTTTTCCAAGCAAAAATGAGAAAAAATTGGTAATGCACCTCATTTGCCTCCAAAAACAAGGTTGACCTAATTTTTCCTCCAAATTGACCATTTAATGGAGATGACAGTTGTTGGTGTTAAAAACTAACGGTGGGACTATATATGCAAGATTTTGCTTCGTATGGGACCATTAAGCAACATGGGACTACGAGTGCAACAAGCCAATTCATGTGGGACTAAAAATGCAATTTTCTCTTTAGCATCCAAAGTTACGATTGCACTTCGGGACTTGTATCACAAAAGTCGCTAGTGGGCGTAGCCAAAATTTCCAGCTAAGTACGGATTTTTTTTTTTTAAATTTTGGCGGCTGATTGTCAAATTTAAATTTTCAAAAATAAAAATATTGCAATAAAAAAGGCAAATCTGTATATATATATATATATATATATATATAGGATTTAGATCACTATATATATAACACTATATATAACCCTCCCCATATATATATATATATATATATATATATATATATATCACTACCAAAAACATGTTATTTAGCGGCGGTTTTTTTTTTTGCATTTAGTGGCGGTTTCAAACCACCACCATAGTGTTCGCAACACTTTGCCAACCGCAGCTATACGTGTGTCGCCATATATATATTTAGCGGCGGTTTTTCAAACCGCTGAAATTGTGTCGCTAAACAATATCGATTACGCAAATAATATTTTAACAAAGACTTATTTAGTGACGGTTTAGAACCACCGCAAATTAAGACTATAGTGGCGTTTTGAGTTATATTTATGGCGGTCACAAAACTACCACAAATTAGTAAAACCTGTTAGCAGCGGTTATCAAAACGCCGAAAATTACAAATCAAATTTTTGCGATAGTTTTGCTGGCCGCCACTAAAATTTATTTTAAAAATGCATTTATTTGTGCTTACAACTAATTTTTCATAATAAATTTTACTCATAGTTTTGATTTGGCATTTAGCTATATTTTTAATAGCCACTAAATTTGTCATATATACTTTTTATATTTTTGTACCGTTTTATAACCGCTAAATAATATTATATATTTTTCTAAACTTGTACAGTCAATATCACATTGCAATTGTAAATATACCATGTACATGCATTGAACTAATCTTTGAAAATTAATTATAACTCATACCTATCCAATAATATCACCCAACTTTATCATTCAACATCAAGTTAGGTATCACATTACAGTCAGTAGAAAGCAACTACAAAAGTACATACCGATTAAAAAAAAACTACAAAAGTACATGTTCCTCAATATAATAAGGACTTGTTCCTCGATATAATATGAATATTGTTTTGTGTTCCCCGCTGAAAGTTGATGACCACTTCCTTCATCTGGGGTGCCTACAATTAAAACAAAATATATATCAATATTATTCCTTAAACATATATTTAAACATATTATATGCATACACATGTCAATCCCTATTTTATCATACCAATATATACTTAACTACTGCCACATCAAAGAGCTACCAAATCAAAGAGCCAGAGCACACTGCCATTTGATGGATAATTAAAGATTTCAAACTTGTCTCTCTTCATAACAGGCATTTTTTACATCTATATATAAATAGAAGATGTCAACAAGGGCCAAGAAGTACTTCTGCTAAGAACTTTTGCACGATTCATATATACTCTCTACAAACATCTACAAGTGAATCCATATTCATCCAAGTACAAAGGCAATTAGACACAAGAATGAAAACTCAAAGTTTATTTATTTGTTCATTTGAAAGAGTATATGATGAAACCCTCACTGATGACAGACCACATATATAAATTATGACAAATAGGGATTATTTATTACACAGAAAATAAATGTAATATGTAAAAATACATACCACATCAGATGTGTTTAAGTAGTAATTCTGATCTTGTAATATTTTTATCCTATGCGTTTTGATCAAATAAGTTTTAATTCCATCTTGTCGCTAGCAGTGTTGTTAGAGGCGCGCCTCCGGGCGCGCCCGAGGCACTAGAGGCGCGAGCGATAAAAACGCCTCTAGAACTCCGAGGCGACGCGTGTTCCAGAGGCGCGTGCCTCTGGGCGCCTCTAGAGGCGCGGGGCGCACGGGAGGCGCGCCTCTGCTACATACAACTGTTTTTGTTTGTTTTTTTGGCTAAAGACATAAAGTTGTTACTTTAATAACAAATTAAACACACTTTCCACTTATATTTAACACTTCTTGCTTTTTTGACTTTTCAAAAACCTGAGAATACTCAAATTAAACCTGAGAATACTCAAACCTGAGAAAACAAATAGAAGCCTTAGCAACTCACTGCCTCCAGCCCTGCCGCTGCCCACCCCCACCTGCCGGATCGGCTCTACCGCCGCCGGTAACCTTTTTTTTCCCTTTTGTTTTGCTTATTTTCCATTGAAGTTTTAGTAAATAAATATTATACAAAATATTCATGTAGTAATTCTTCCTAGTTATGATTAAATGTGTATTTTTTTATAAAAAAGTTCAGCTTCTTTTATGTGATTTTATCTTGCTTATTTGTCAAAGTAGTAGCTTATATTATTTTTTAATTTATGCGCCTCATGTTCAAGAGGCGCGCCTCGGGCGCTAGGGGCCCTTGCGCCTCTCGCCTCTAACAACAACAGTGGTCGCTAGCCACTCGGAGGTTGAATGCGCCACCATTGCACCACTTGCTTCATCGACGGCCTTGCGCCGACCGCCTCCACCGTACACAAAACCGCCACATGCGACATTTTCACGAGTTTATCCTTGGACGAGTCTCATAAATCAACCATAAAGACATCCTTAGTCATACCTTGATTGACATCATGCGCCCGAAAGCGATGTTAAATCCATCATCGTGCAAATAAAGCGACGGATCTAAAGCCCTCTTATCCGACATTAATTCCAAAGCACCACACCGTAGCAGTAAACATCGGCCTTGTTCGACACTCGCCCTTTCAAATGTATTCCGGCCTTATGTATCATTAGGTCCCGGCTACACGAGTGGTCATGTGCGTCTCAGGGTCGCGAGAATCTTACACAATCAGGCAAATACGCATTGTTATCGTCGTCCCAACAATATGTTACTCGATTTGATGTCTCGATGACATGACACGCGGATTGCATTGGTCGTGCGGTAAAACGCGGAGGCAATATGCAGTGCGATCTTGTGGAGTACGCTCGATCAAAAAGCTCGTCTCGCTCAGTCTCGATGAATGGTCTAAATTTTCCACTGGAAATAATTATAGATCGGGAACATCTAAAGCCAGATCGGCGTAGTACCCGATTAATGTAATGAGATTCGGGTGTTTGATTCGCCCGTCTTGACCTCGGTTTGAAGTTGTGGCGCGCCGATATGGTATGTATTTTTACTACACCAAGGCGCCCGTCTGCCGAGGTCGATTCTCGGCGAATCAAACACCCGAATCTCATTACATTAATCGTACTCGCGCCGATCAAAGTCGATATGTTCCCGATCTACAATTATCTCCCAAAGTGGAAATTTAGACAATTCATTAGAGACTGAGCGAGACGAGCTTTTGATTGGAGTGTACTCAGGAAGATCGCCCGCATATCGCTCCGCGATTTCTTACCCGCACGACCAAATGCAATCCGCGCATCTCCGCATTGGGGCATCAAACCGAGTAACATATTGTCGGCGGCGATAACAATGCGTACTTGCCGGATTTCTGGATTGTGTAAGATTCTCGCTACCTCCTGAGAGGCACGCGACCACTCGTGTAGCTAACTACTGGGATCACGTAGGTCCGAAATATGTGCTGACGGGGCGAGTGTCGAACAAGGCCCATGTTTACTGCTTCTGCGGTGTGGTGCTTTTGGAATTAATGTCGGATAAGAGGGCTTTAGATCCGTCATTTTTATTTGCACGATGATGGATTTAACATCGTTCGTGGAGTGCATGATGTCAATCAAGGTATGACTAAGAATGTCTTTACTACGATTTATGGGACTCGTCCGAAGGATAAACTCGTGAAAATGTTGCATGTGGCGATTTTGTGTACGGTGGAGCGGCCGGCGCAAGCAAGGGCGTCGATGAAGCAAATGGTGCATTGGCTGGCGATTCAACCTCCGAGTGGCTAGCGACAAGATGGAATTAAAACTTATTTGATCAAAACTGCATAGGATAAAAATCTTACAAGATTAGAATTACTACTTAAATACAAACCCAAAGTCTTTTCATATCTTCCATTTGAAGATTTTGAGTTTCCAGTTTATGATTTTGGGCTTCCAATTTAGACTTAGTTGCAGCCAGCTCCTTCTCCCACATAGTCTTCTATATAGAGAAGCACTCACATGCTGACACCACATGCATGATGCACCCCATATAATTGTCAAAAAAGAACTTATATGTCAAAAACTTATATAGAGAAGAAGACAGCAAACAACAAGTATACTAACCCACAATGAAATTGACAATTACAAATTACACATGTCCAACAATGCAAAAGCATTTACTGGTCTCTTCTTCCAGTAACAGCAGAAAAGTAATAACCAGAATCCAATGGTTCATGGCATATATCCATATTAAGGATTCAGATAGCAACTGTTCCATTTTCAGCATTATTCGCTTTCTTTGACGAACATCATTCAAACAAAAATGATTAAGGAACAAAAAGAGTTATACTAAATCACTTCCTGATGCAATTATTGTACCGAGATTGATATATGGATAGCAAAATCACCATATTCATCACACAAGAATTGGAGTAAAGAGAAGAAAATTGATTAAGAGGAAAGCAATGCATTCACACCTTGGGTCCTCAATCAGTGCTCAAATTCTTCTTGAAGAGAACACTTGAAGAAGAGATGCATAGCTATCAAGTCAGACTAGTCAAATCTTAACAAGGGGCAGTACAAAAGTAGATGAAAATTACCCACGGTGAAAGAGCAGACTAATAACAGAAAATACAATCACAGTCAGAGATTATTACATAAATTATGTTTAACATTAACCTGGTCCCAGTTTCTGTTTCTATGTAACCTCACTCAGCAAACTTCCTCAGGTCCTCAACTTCTCAACCTACACCAAACCTTCATTGACCACAAAAAATTTATTAAAAATCTCAATATATACTCAAAATTATGTTTAACATTAACACGCACTATATATAATTACAACTTCCCTGTACACACACTCACACACATTGCACCACAACTTTAGATTCCCTCCAAAAAAATACCATGATGGCTAATCCTCCTCAGACCACCAGAAGAGACAGCTTTTTAGGGCTAGGCTACAACGAAAACACGGACACGGCTAACAACAAGCAAAACGTCCTCTTAATAGTCGCGGCATTGATCACAGCAGAAGAAGAAGTACAGAGCGTTGAAGCCAAAATGAGACTGAAAATGGAAATGAAAACCATACATACAAGCTGAAGGTTTGCAAACACATAGTAACTAGTGCTCGTAGAAAACAAGCACGAAAGTGTTGTTGGTTTGTGCAGAAAATCGGCGAAAAAATCATCGGCAAACAGAGAGGTTAAACTTCGAATATATAAAAATTTACAATCCTAAACAGTTTTTTTAAGAAAAAAAGTAGCAATCCAACTCATAGTACAAAAAAGTTAACAAGCTGCACTTGTATTTCAGAAGAACACTTTGTTGAAGGATTTGAACATTTCTAATTTCAATAAATCAAAAGAATCGAACAAGTAAAAGTAACAATTACCTTTTTTTTTTTTTTAGCTAGGGCTTTGGAAATCCAGATCTGAATGTGGATAGAGGTGGTCGCTGGAGGCGTCTAGTGGCTGGAGTGGTGAGATATGAGCTCCGGTGGACAATGGTGCTACGGTGTCGGCGACGACGGTAGGAGGGTTAATGAAGGGAAGAGAGATCGGGAGACGAAGAGACTTCTCTTGAACTGATAATCTAATTTCTAATATCTAATTTGTTTTACTTTTGACAACTAATATCTATTTATTATATTGCTTTCTCATTTAAAATTCTAACGGCATGATTGATATGTGGAAATGTGGTAGGAATGGAATGAACATTCCTTTGTTTCATTCTCATTCACACGTGTTTGGTATCTTTAGTAATGGGAATACTCATTCTCATGAGAATCCCTATTCCCAAAAGTATGGGAATGACCATTCCTCATCTCCCCATGGGTTTAACTATTCTCAATCACCAAAAATGACTCAAATTTATTTTTAATAAATTTATATTTCTATAAATGACTAAAAATGTTGGATATAATCTATATTTTTGAAAAGTAGTGTTATAAATACAAAAATTATTTATAATTTAAATATAAGTTATATTTAATATTTTAATAAATCATAGTCAATTTCTATCAATATTTAATAGTTAAATCAAAATTTTAATATAAAATTCTTTTGTTGATTTTCTATATATTCTTATAAAAAATAGGATAATTACAAAAATACTCCCGAGGTTTGGAATAATTACATAAAAACTCGTAGATTTTTTAAAATTACAAAAACCCTTAAGGTTTGATTATGTCATATATTTTTTCCTTCATAAAAAAAAATTCAAAACCCCGATATTTATAAAAATACCGTAGTTACCCCCTTAAATTTAACACATATCAAACCCGATGGGGATTTTTGTAATTTTAAAACATCTCCTGGATTGTTTTGTAATTAGCCCAAATTTCGGGTGTTTTTAATTATCCCTAAAAATATTATGTAAAATATTTTTGATATCATAGATATAAATCTATATATATATATATATATTATTTAGCACACATTAAAATAATTATATCAATTTACGAATAACATATTTAATAAAATTTATTTAAAAATCTTATTTAAGAGAATTTGATACTTTAAAATTATTTTTCTCAATTACTATCATTAATTTATAATTACCAATCAAGATATTTAAATCAAGTAAAAAATCGTCATCCATTCATTTCTCCATTCCTCAGACATACCAATCATAAGAATAGTAATACTACATCATTCAATTCCTAAATTCATTTCATTCAACCTAATTTCATTCATTCATATCAATCATACCGTAGGTTTTAGTATTCGATTACAATGTATTGGCGGTTTTATAAACCGCCACTAACGCCTAGCATTAATATTATAGGCAAAAGGATCACGGCGGTTTTAAACGCCGCTAACTTTCAATTGTTGAAAATATTAATGCTTTAGAGGCCAAAATTTCGAAAATTAAAAATTTTAAACTAGGCGTGGTAGGCAATAGTGTAATCGACGCCAAATACTTATTTAGTGGCATTTTTGCATGACGCTAAATTACCCTTTTTTGTAGTATATATTGTACCTTGCAAAAATTATTTTGCAGGTTTTCATACTTCCAATTCTAACTTCTTTAGAAGATTTTTTGGAGAAATGACTTATCCAAAAGTCTATTAAAATTAACTATCACACAACTATTATTATTATGAACAATTGACTCGTAAATCTAAAAGTTAACTTCAATAGTGCTCCCAAAAGAAATTGTTCATTAAGTTTGGAACTTATATCTCTCCACATAATAAAAAGAGGAAAAACACTGAACCCCTCAAACTATGCGTTTTTTTGCACTTTACTATATGAACTAATTTTCTTTACACTTTATCATACAGACTATACAAGTTTTGCACTTTGCCCTATAACGGTCTTCGCCGGTGGAATATTTTCTCCGAATATTCCTGCAAGTGCCCTCCATATGAAGGCAAAACCGTCTTTGCCTAAAATTCAAATAGAAGTAGTTACACTTTACCATCCGAACTTTGTTAAGAACCTCATTTTGCCATCTCAACTTTGTGGAATTTTTACTTTGTCATATCAATTTAAAAAAATAAATAAATTATGTTTGTATACATTTATTTAATCGTTTTTTTAAATTTTTATTCGTAAAAAAATTTAATTAATATTTACCTTAGTAAAATATACTATCAATGGTATTATTTTAGCATTTAGGTTTATGATTAAGGTGTACAAATATCATTGATAGTTTATCGATTTGTTTTTTGTGGTTTAGATATTTTGAATTATTCTAAGGTTTAGACATTTTTATATTGATTTCATCCCAATTTTATAATGTGATGTTGTTTTAGACATGTACTTTTAATTCTTAGTTCAATTCTTAATTGCATATGCAAACTTGATTATAGTGTTAAGAATTATTTATTTTTCATAAATTCAAATAATTACACGCTTGGCTAAACTTTTCTTGTAAGACAACTTTGGTCGATTACACACCGCATTACTCTCGTCTCTTACAAGTAGAGGTTAAACTCAATAGGTATTTGGTGAACAAACAAAAACCATAATTGAACAAAAAAATTAATGCATGCATCGTGTGATGAATATTGTACCAAAATAATCGATTCGACTCAAATTTTTACCATATTTTTTTGTATTTTGGTAGGTACTTCGGTATATCAAAGTTTTGCACAAAAACAAATATTGTAATCATAATTATAATATCTATTTAGTATTTTTTAATTTTATTACACAAAAATAAATTATAATATAAAAATAAGTAATATATACGAGAATATATATAATATAAAAGTAAATTTTATGTATGCTAAGTTTTCTATTTCGATTAAACTTACAATATGGTTTAAACTTATTTTTGTGATTTATATGTATTAAATAAGATAGATAAATATATATACACATAATTTTTTTTTAAAATTTTCTTAAATTGATATGGCAAAGTAAAAATTGCGCAAAGTTGAGATGGCAAAGTGAAGTTCTTAACAAAGTTCAGATGGTAAAGTGTAACTACTTCTATTTGAATTTTAGGCAAAAACGATTTTGCCCTCATGTGGAGGGCACTTGGCTTTGGAATATTTGGAGAATATTCCAAATGATCTTTATAACCACTATAGGGCAAAACGCAAAACTTGTATAGTCTGTATGGTAAAGTGTAAAGAAAATTAGTTCATATGGTAAAGTGCAAAAAATAGCATAGTTTGAGTAGTTTAGTGTTTTTTCCTCTAATAAAAAATACAATCATTCATCTACTCATGTATATTAACTGAGCTAAATGATTCTTAATTATTTTGACATCAATAGTAGATTTAATGGCCTTTAAAATTTTAACTCAATTTATTTTTGTAAGGATTAGACTTTGGACCGATTTTCGATGCAATGCATTGACCGCACTAATCCTAAGGTGGCTACACCACTTTGGTTAGGGTGTCGGGTTGTCTCGATGAAACCCCGAATTTTCCGGACACCCGTTGTCTGTGACGAAAACCCTTCGAGAAAATGAGAAGTAAAAATAGTAGAGAGATTAATTCATATAGAAGAATCCCACACTCCAGGGGTGATGATCACAATTTTTTTAAAAAATAAGAACCACACCACACCGTCCCATTGATCCCGATTTTTCGATTAAATATACAAGTTAAATTAGTGAATTGAAACCGCACCGGTTTATTGGTGCGATTGTGGTTTCAAACTAATAAATCTGCTCAAATCGACATCGCGATTATATAATTTAAAGAGTAAAATGAAAAATATTTATTCCATCTTTAATTGAATAATTATTTAATATATATTAGTAATTAACTCGATGAATAGTAAACCCTTTGCATTCAAGAAATAATGCATTTTGTATTCTTATTTTAATATTGTGAAAGTATATTGCGTTTTGCATTCAAAATAAAATACTATTAAAATGCATTGTTTTTTTTAATGTGATTACTTAAAAGAGAATGCAAGATGCTTTCAATTTTCAAAACTTATCTTGTTTTCAAAAACAAAGACAAAAGTCATTTTCAATTTTTTACACTTTTGATATTTTCTTAGTATCCTAATAGATATAAATGGTATTTTCATTTATCAAAACCACCAAATCGTCCGCCACCATCTAAAACCGCACATTTAATTTTACTTATTAAAACCACACGCCATCCCCATAATCGTGCATTTGATTTTACTTTTCGCGTGCTACCACCCAAGATCACATAAGATAATTTGATTTGAAATTTGTTAGAAAAATAATACAAAACGTCAAAACCGCACCATGATCACTCATTAGCCCTTCCTACAACACACCCGTTTCGAATGAGAAATTGTGATATTTATGGAGTTTTTGATTTGGGTAGTTAGCTAGCGGATTGGGTGTACGGTTTATTATTGGACTTTAAGGCACGTGGGCTTTACTAATTTATATTATAAATAGTATTCTTATAATTGGGCTAATTAATGGAGTTGTTAAATTTGATTAATCCTATTTAGCAAAGGATGGAAAGAATTTTTTTTTCTAAAAAAAGAAGAAAAGGATTCACGTGTCAAAACAATATAGAGCAATGGGCAAAAGAAACGAGTAATTTTTCAGAATATCCAGGACCGAATTATGTACAAAATGAAAGGATGGAAAGAGAAAGCACTGTCATATGCGGGCCGAAAAATACTCATAAAGGCGGTTATTCAAGCAATTCCAACTTATCTAATGAGTTGTTTCTTAACCCCCTCTAACAGATTGTGCGAGGAAATCGAGAAATCGGTCACGAAAGTTTTGGTGGGGAAATGTTAGGAAATTACGGACCTAGGAACAAAGCCATGACAATAGTGATATGAGAAAAATAAAGGTAAAATGACACGGATATTTTTACGTGGAAAACCCCAAATAAATTCGAGGTAAAAACCACGGGCAAGTGTAGGAGCAATTCACTATAAAAATAGGGATTACAACACTTTCTCTCTAAATACAAGGAGAATCTATATCACTCTTTCTCTTTGAAATAGGAAAACTAATACTCTCTAAATGAGGAAACACTCGAACAAGAATACCAAATTCTATCACTCTTTCTTGAGATATGATAGATTTGCTTCGATACATTTTCATGATATTTGGATGCTATTTATAGACAAGCCTTCAACCATCATCTTCAATTAGTCGGCTGCCAAAGAAGAATAATGGTGTGGTTTTATGCAAAAGTCTTCATCAACATTTGATAAAATCCTCCGGATGATATGTTTGTTGAATGTTCAACATTTCCTGCTATTTGGTGCCAACCTTTGACTCACCTACCAAGCCCATAAAATTGGACTTTACATTTTACATTATCCCACTTAAAGTCATTTTGTAATCCTTTCATCATTCTCTACACTTGCCACTCATGCTGCTTACGTTTTTGCTAGGCCACACGAGGATCTACACCATTCAAACTTGCCGTGTTGATTGGTTTAGTCATACAATCTGCTAGGTTCTTATCGGTATGGATCTTTTGCATATCCACACCTCCATTTTCCACTACTTCCGAACAAAGTGATATTGCACTCCTATGTGCTTTGTCCTTGAATGTAAGGTTTGGATTCTTTGCAATATGTAAAGCACTCTTTTGTCACAAAAAAACAGAACAATATTTTCTTGTTTGTACCCGAGCTCCTCCAATAACCTTTGAATCCAAACTGCTTCTTTGCAAGCTTGTGTAGCTGCCATGTATTCTGCTTCAGTTGTAGATAGAGCTACAACGATCTGCGATTCAAACCAAACCCAACTTACGACTCCTCCTCGCAAGTGTAAACACATATCCCGTAGTGGATTTTCTTTTATCAAGATCACCTGCAAAATCCGAATCAACATAACCCCTGACAGTAAATTCCGATCCTCCATAACATAATGCAGCATCAGAGGTTCCTCTGATGTATCTCAGAATCCTCTTCATTGTATCCCAATGCTCTCTACCAGGATTCGCCATGTATCGACTGACTGCTCCCACTGCTTGCGCAATGTCTGGTCTTGTACATATCATAGCGAACATTAGACTCCCCACTGCTGATGCATACGGTACTCGAGACATTTCCCTCCTCTCTGCTTCATTGCTAGGACACATACTTGAGGATAACTTGAAATTAATAGGAAGAGGGGTAGAAACTGGCTTACAATCTTGCATGTTGAAGCGTCGCAAAATTTTCCTGAAGTAGTTCTTCTGAGAAAGCCAGATCTTCCTATTATTTCTGTCTCGGTGAATCTGCATCCCAAGAATCTTGTTTGCTGGTCCCAAGTCCTTCATATCAAACTCCCTAGCCAACTGTGCCTTCATTTCTTGGATCCGATCTTTATTGGGGCCTGCCACCAACATATCATCCACATACAACAGCAAAATAATAAAATCATTATCATCAAACCTTTTGTAGTACGCACAATGGTCTGAACTAAGTCTGTTGTATTCAAGGCTCATTATGAAGGAATCAAATCTCTTGTACCAACACCTCGGCGCCTGTTTGAGACCGTACAGAGATTTGTTCAACTCCGCAAACCAAGTTCTCTTTGCCTGTTTTCAAAAAACCTTCATTGAAGCATATAAATTTCTTCTTCAAGCTCTCCATGAAGAAACACAGTTTTTACATCTAACTGCTCCAGATGTAAATCAAAAGTAGCACACATAGCCAGGACTACCCTCACCGTCGTGAGTCGAACCACCGGGGAAAATATCTCATTGAAATCAATGCCTTCTTTCTGAGCATATCCTTTTACCACCAATCTTGCACGATACCTCTCTACTTGATCATTGCTATCCCGCTTGATCTTGTATACCCATTTATTACCAATGGCTTTTCTTCCATTTGGTAACTGTACTAGTTTCCAAGTTTGATTCTTGTGGAGAGCTTCAATTTCTTCATGCATTGCTGTCATCCATTTGAGACGCATCCCGAGCTTTTTATAGCTTCATGGAAAGTTGATGGCTCTCTATATTCCGTTAAAAGACAAAGAGATGCAACATTACTCTCCATAACATACTCGATTGCCAAGTCTGGCGCCTTTCTCTCACGAGTTGACCGGCGTCTTCTTGGACATCGACTCGACTTGTTCTTGTACCTCGCCGTGCTCGCATGCGCTTGGAAGATTTTGGATCTTCATTCGTAGATTATTTTCCACTAGTATCGTAGTAGTCTCTTGGTTCTCTTTTAATGTGTTACTATATCCCTTGTCTTGCGCTTTATCTTCTCGCAAATATCACATCTCTGCGATGACGACCTTGTGGGTAGTGGGATCCCACAGGGCGATACCCGCCCGACTCCATCAAATACCCCAAGAAGATACATTTTCTCGGACTTTGGGTCCAACTTCGTTATTTCTTGGTCATTGTACATCACATACACAGGACTTCCAAATGTATGTAGACGAGAATAATCAGCAGACTTACCGTCCACATCTCCATGGGTGTTTTTTCATATCAATCGCAGCTTGATGGGGATCGATTGATCACATAACATGCGGTTTTGATCGCCCGCCTGCACGTCTTGGTAGACATGCGATTCTCAACATTGCTCTTGTCCTTTCTAACAAGGTTACTTTCATTCGCTCTACCACTCCATTTTGTTGAGGTGTGTACGCCACCTTAAATTGTCTTTTGATGCCTTCTTGTTGTGAAAGACTCAAATTCATCACTTGTATATTCTCCTCCATTATCGGTCCTTAGACACTTGATCTTTTCTCGATTCAAGTTCTATTTGAGCTTTGTAAACTTTGAAGATCGAAAACACATCGGCCTTCCTTTGATAGGATACACCCAACATCTCCTGGAGTAATCATCAATGAAAGATACAAAGTATCTCGCCCTCATAAGGATGATAGTGGTGCTTGCCAAACATCGAGTGAATCAACTCTAAGATGCCCTTACTCTTAGATGTTGATCTGCGAACTTTAATTTGTGTTGCTTACTTGTAACACAATGCTCACAAAATGGTAAAGATACCTTTGTAAGACCAGGTAGTAGCTTCATTCGAGAGAGAATCTTCAACCCTTGTTCCGACATGTGGCCAAGTTTGTGGTGCCACATTGTCGTTGATTCTTCTACTCTTGAACCTCGCAATCGCAACATAAGCTTCTCCTCCTTTGCATTGTCTCACTTTTAAGCATATACAAATTCACCGAGTTTCTCCGCCTTCATTACTACAATAGCTCCTTTCACGATCTTCATGATCCCATCCTCAATACGAGTTTTACATCCAACATCATCTAATTGTCCCAAAGACAAAAGATTCTTACGTAGGCCGCTTCACATGTCGTCGCCTCCCGAATGGTGCGAATCGTACCATCAAACATTTTTATTTTGATAGTACCAATACCAAGAATATCCAAGGCATGATCATTCCCCATAAATCTGATCCTCCGGATTGGTTCGTATGTGTGAAACCATTCTCGTCGGGAGGTCATGTGCCAGGTTGCTCTTGAGTCTAAAAGCCAAACATCGTAAAATAGTTTTACGCGCTTCAGCGTTGGTTGTTGCTTCGCCATATAAAACTTCTCCATTTTCGTAGTCTTGCAATATTCCTTGAGCATTTGATGACTCGGGTCGCCACTCTTCTTACTCCAACAATCCTTCTTGAAGTGTCCTCTTTTGCCACAATTGTAGCACTTGATGTTCTTTTTACTCCGGATTTTGATCTACCATGATTTTGACTCCCACCGGAGCCACGTTAAAGTGGATCTTCCTCTCACCACCGCCAAAGCTTCCGCTTTTGCGAACTTGCTTGTCTGTCTTCTTTGTTTAACCTACTTTCCTCTTCTAGTATAGCGGCCGCAATTTCATCGAAGACTAGATAGTCCGAAAAGGGCGTTGTTCGTCAAGTTGATGATGAGTTGATCGTCATTTAATCTGGTAAACTTTGGAGTAAAAGTTCAAGACGTTCAACAACTTCTATTTTGTAACCCGTTGAGGTGAGTTGCGAAAATAGAGTATTCAAGTGTTGATATGGTCGATCCAAAGTGGTTTCCGCCATACGAAGAGTATACAATTTTCTTTTTAAGAAAATCTTGTTGTGAAGTGACTTTGCCTCATATAATTTTGTCGAGTATCCCATATCTCCTTTGCCGTCTTCTTCTCCGCTACACTCGATAACACTCCATCGGCTAATGCTAAGTGCGGATCGGCAATTGCATTGCCATCCATCTCATTCCACTTGGCATCGCGATGATATCTGCGGTCTCTGTCTCCATTGCCGGTGCGAAAAAGCAATTGTCTTTTCTCAAAATTGCCTTAATCTTCATTTTCCACAATGAGAAATTATTTCCATTGAACTTCTCTACATTGAACTTTGTCGTCATTTTGTTCACACCCAATTTTGATTTTTTACTTGAACGGATTTCACTATTCACGTGAATAGTACCCCGTGAACAAGAACTCCTAAACCAATGGCTCACGATACCACTGTTAGGAAATTACGGACCGAACAAAGCCATGACAATAGTGATATGAGAAAAATAAAGGTAAAATGACACGAATATTTTTACGTGGAAAACCCCAAATAAATTCGGTAAAAACCACGGGCAAGTGTAGGAGCAATTCACTATAAAAATAGGGATTACAACACTTTCTCTCTAAATACAAGGAGAAACTATATCACTCTTTCTCTCTTGAAATAGGAGAAACTAATACTCTCTAAATGAGGAAACACTCGAACAAGAATACCAAATTCTATCACTCTTTCTTGAGATATGATAGATTTGCTTCGATACATTTTCATGATATTTGGATGCTATTTATAGACAAGCCTTCAACCATCATCTTCAATTAGTCGGCTGCCAAAGAAGAATAATGGTGTGGTTTTATGCAAAAAGTCTTCATCAACATTTGATAAAATCCTCCGGATGATATGTTTGTTGAATGTTCAACATTTGCGCTATTTGGTGCCAACCTTTGACTCACCTACCAAGCCCATAAAATTGGACTTACATTTTACAGAAATACGGACGGGGAGACACGAACCCATTGGATTAATTGGAATAAACTCACTCAGTCGAAATCGGATGGAGGGGTGGGTTTCCGACAAATGCACCTTTTCAATCTTGCGCTACTAGCTAAACAAGTGTGGAGGCTAATGAATTCGCCTGACTCGCTGGCTTCCCAATTGCTCAAAGCAAAGTATTTTCCACGAGGGGATTTAAGGAATGCAAAACTGGGTTACCAACCAAGTTTCCTAAGGAGGAGTCTTCTAACTGCAAGACCAATGGTTTTAGAAGGTATGGTATGGAGAATTGGAAATGGAACACATGTCCAAATCTTTGGGGATAAATGGATTGGTATGAGAAATCTTGAGATACCAACACGTACCACCGGAGGAGTCATGAATCGGATGCTTTCAAGATGCTCGAATTAATTGATCTTGAACGAAAAATTGGAAGATTGATTTTATTCGACGGAACTTCGAAGCCCACGATGCACGACGAATCTGTGCAATGCACCTTAGTCGAAGACCACCGGCTGACAAGATGATATGGAAATACTCTCAAAATGGGATTTTCTCGGTTAAGACCGCCTACTACACTTTGAAGAGACAAACGGAGGCCACGTACACGAATAACCCATCGTCTAGTAGCTTGAATGAAGCATGGAAGAAACTATGGCACCTTCGGATCCTACCAAAAATCAAACACTTCTCATGGAGAGGCTGTCTTAATGCTTTACCAACAAAAGACAAGATGTTGGAGAAAAATATGGCGATCGACCCGATGCAGCAATATGCGGCGACGGAACGGAAACTCTTAACCACCTCATACTAGAATGTCGAGAGAGCCTCCCCGTTTGGATTTACAGCCCTATTCGAATTGACACAATAAAGGTACCTTTTGGATCGTATAAAAATTTCTTGTGGTGCGGATGAATTCATCTCCAGTGAAACTGTTGAATTTATTTGTATTCTGACTGGTGTATTTGGACGGCCCGAAATTCCTTCTACTTCGATCATACACCATTTAACGTCGAGCAAGTGCGATTGAAGGCTCAAAACCTATTTTTGGAAACACGCGGGGCGCAAGCCACCTCGATTAGACAAGGAGCACACAATAACCGGCCACACGGCGAAATGGAAACCACCTTTGGCGGCGCTTAAGCTAAACACGAGATCTTTGCGCTTTTCAACGAGGGGATCTTGGACTTGGATTCATTCTCGGGGATCATCTTTGGGCGTCCGTTCTCGGCCGGTGCTAAAAGAACGATGATGGAAGGCAGTAGCATCTTCGTGGAAGGTATGTCAATCCTTTTTGCACTAAGATCGATTAATGACGCGGGTCTTCATGGCTTTGAAGTTGAAAGTGATTGTAAAATACTCGTAGATGGTCTACAGACTACAAGGGGAAGGATATTCCTAGGACACACATGGAGATTTAATTTGTGAGGATATATTAGATGCAGCAAAGTTTTCTCGGTTGTATCAATTTTATTTTAACCCCTCGTGAAGCTAACAGAGTTGCACACTCCTTAGCTCACTTTTGTGTTGTTAGTGAATCTGAACATATTTGGTCTGGGAGAGTACCTCCAACTATAGAAGGTATTCTGAAATCTGATGTACTTTCAAATGTGCAATGAAAATTTGATTTTCACTTCAAAAAAAAAAAAAAAAAGCCAATATAGAGCAACCACCACCACCAACATTAGATTTTCACTTTTTCAGCATATATAAGTGATCATAAGTCATTTTATCATCAGAATGGTATCATTATGAGATTGTATGGAAGGGTGGGTTTCATATACCTAAAAACTTACATAGTATTGTGGGATTAATTACAAGAACTACCTTTTAAGGTTTATTGACCTAATTACAAAATAAATTTTTTAATTATCTTTCAAAGTTACACATACCCCTTAAGGTTTATGTTTTTCTTAACAAATTAATACCCTCTTGGGGGTGCAATTTGTAAAAATAAAGACAAATAACAAGTGAGTATTTGCAATTTTAAAAAATAGCTGGGCTCTTTTGTAATTAGACTAAACCTCAATAATGTATTTTGTAATTAACCCTAGTATTTTTTTCATAACCATATTGTGTGTGCTCGGTGGAGTTCATGTAACCCAAGTGGGTGAATCACCCTTGGATCAATATACATGTTGGGTGCCATGTAAGTAGCTACCTACTTGTGTGACATGTAATCGATCGTGTGCGCCAGTGTACATGAAATATGTGTCAGTAAATGTAACTATGTAAGGTGGACTTTGTGTTCTTAAGAAACTTGTGTATCTTGCTACCAAATTTGTACAATATTGCCTTACTAATATCCTCACATATGGCTGCCAAACATAAATAACAAGATGACACACAGAAATGATACATATTCAACTACCTTTACTCCAATTCTCACTCCCATTTGCACTCAATCTTTTCTATATTTCTATAACCAAAACTAACCAACAAACTCCCATCCATTCTCCTCAACACAAAACTCTCAACCAAAACATAACACCCAAACTTTCTCCACCCATTATTACTTCCAATCTCCTTATTACCACTAACTCTAACAACATTCTCCCCATCAAACCACCCTCTTGTCTCCTCTAACCACCTCATTTTCTCAAACAAGGCACTACTCAAACCCACACAACCCCTCCTCACCATATACCCTTCTTTAACCTTAAACCAAACAAACCCATCCCCATCCTATCTACCATCTTTCTCACCTTCCATCCCATGTACTAAACACATCAACCTTTTCACTCTTGCATCAACACACACAACATTATCTCTATTATTATTTATATTTTCGTCAAGTATATCTTTTCCCACCACCGCCGAGGCTCAATTCGTAGACCAAAGATCTTCTCATTTGATCATCGACCTTGAAATTTTCCTCCTTCACAAATATAAAAGGGCAGTACCATTTTCCAAGCACAATTGGTGATGAGCGTTTCGAGTGTAATTGGAAATTTTGTTCAGAAATTCAGATGAGACGGAATTTTGGAGGCCTGGTGATTCAGGATAGACGGAGTTTTAACGATGGTCGAGTGATGTAAATTTCCCATCCACCTTTTCTAAGGAAACTTGGAGGATAACCATCCCATTCTACTGATCTGGCAAAGAAACCACCAGTGTGGTAAGGTCGAATCTCAAACTGTTGGTATCTATCTCTGTGATCGAATGGTCTGATTTTTGGATCCACCCGCGAAGTCTTAAAGCAACATATTCCCACATCTCCCTCTCTTGAACATGTATATGCTTGTCTACACAAGTAAGAAACATGTCAGAAAAAGCAATATTAAACACAAAATGTTCAAATAGTGACAAAAATATATAGGATCACAACTCCATTATTCATAGTAGCAAAATTCTCCGATTCTTTTTAAAATAACTAGAATAAACACAGTGTTTCTCTGCAATATATTGATATCCCATATATATAATTTTTAAATAATAATATTACAAAATCACCTGGATTTCTCATTAATAAACTGACATATTTTGTCGAATTATTCCTAAATTATTCGAATAATACCTGAAATACGAATTTTAAAGGCAACAAATCATTCCCAAATATGATATTTGTTACTATGTACAATTTCCATCCAAGATTCAGAAAGAATTAATTTATGGAATATGAGACAAGATACATAAACAACTTGAGGTATCTAAAAGACAAGAAATTGGTGCGAAAAACAATGAAACTGAAACTGAAATTCAAATACCCTTTATGTCTCCCTTGGCTTTGATAACATAGTATCGATTTGACGAAAGAGGCCGATCAAGAACAGGCACGAACCAAACATATGTTACGCTTGCCTCTTCGTGTAACGATGAGTGAACCACTTGCAAGATCGTGTCCGAAGGGAATGGCAGCCTTTTGATCCTATCATTTTTCCATATCCCACAGCAAAAAGAGTCCATTGTCTCTGATTCTTCGTCCGAAACAACTAAATTGCCTGAATATGGAACATCCTGTTTTGGCTCAATTGAGATAGCACCTGAAAATTTGCGATATAGTGAACGTGGTCTTGTTACATACATCTCTCTAATTAATTATGAAATAATCTTGGGACAATTATGAGAAAAATAATGAGTAAGGTAATCTATATATGATTTTATTTTCTTACAATTAGTGACCACCAACAAGTGAATTTTATGATAGTTCTCTAAAGTTATCTGCTTTTGGTCTGCTTTTTCTTATCATGTTGTGGATATTCTTTTTTTTTTTTTTTTTTTGATGACCCAGTGAACCCGCAGCTCTTTCTTGAAATGACCTGGATAAACCCTCGGTGGGCGTCTAGCCTCGCAAACTACGCCAACCAGGGTAAACCACACTAGGCAAGCCCATGTGACGATGAGCTCAACCAAGAAAGTGTTGGTAGGGGAATCGAACTCGTGACCTTTCGGTCATGTTCTACTTTCAACCAACTACTACATGCTTGGGTATGTTGTGGATATTCATCAGCACGTAATAGCATTTTTAGGCTTTATTTTAGTTCAAAAAGATAAAAACACTATCTTTTGCAAAGCATTGTTGAAAGATTTTAAAAGTGACTAGATGGGAAGCACTTAAAGCAAGTGAGCACTGAGCAGAGTATAGTTGCAAATGAATAATTCTACACAAACCGTGGGATGCTACTTAAATCCGCAAATAAGTTGGTAGTTCGGAGGCTCTCCGACGCTCAAGTCACCTTAGAGAAAATTCAGAGCAAAAGAAATAATAATTGAGAGCAATTTACAAATGGACGAATGAACCTTTTTATACCAGGGTTATGGGTCGCACAGGTCTTGTAGGATAAAGTGGACCGAATGGGCTAGATATAGCCAACTGAGCCTCACGGGCTGCAAAATAATAGTTTGGATCTCGTGAGCCAATTGACAATATTCGGATTCAATGATGAATATTTGCAGAGGCGGAACCAGGATTCGATAGTAAGGGAGCCAAGAATCGGAAGATCAAATATTTATTTTATTAATAATAAAAGAGTCCGATGGATTTTTGGCCATTTGTCCATAACAAAAAAACCGTGTTTCTCAAAAACATGGTTTTAGTCGTTTTTCAGTTTAATTGTCCATTATGCCTTTTTTTCATTTCTCGATACTGAGAATTATTTTGAGAAGCATCTCTCGGTACTGCATCCGTTTTTTGTTTTTTTCAAATTAGCTAAATAATTCACCACAGAATACAAGGAGTATATGGCTGTCATTTTTGGTCAAAATGGCAAAAAATATGGTTACTTTTTATCTTTTGAAAACATGAATGGCTTTCGGGAAAAAAAACATGAATGGCTAAAAAAGCCTATTTACAAATATAACATTTAGAATATATTATATTGTTGCATCAAATACAATATCAATGCAAGCTCATTATTAATCATCCCAAGATACATAATTATAATAGTAAAATGTTAAAATTAGAATGTTTATCTTGAATTTCATGAAAATCATTTATAAGGGAAACACATATCTATAATAGTTGAAGTATCAATTTACACATTATGTTGTATTGAAATAAGAACCTGAATGTGTAAAGGGAGTGATTGTTTGACTTTTCATTCCGCTCTTTTTTACTTTTAGAGAGAATAACGTGAAAAAATTATTGTAAAAAATGAGAATGAATTTTGAGAGTGTTATTGGATATAAAATGAAGTGTGATGATGATAGTTAATGTGATAGCTTTTATTAGTATAATAGTAATCAGATTTGATTGGTGATTTGAAAAATAAGAGATTGTAAATAGTGTATTTGTGATATGATTGTATAATAATGATAGTTGATGTGATATATTTGTGTTAATTAAATTATAAATAAACATGATTGATAAAAATAAGAAAACTCACATATTAAATGCAAAATTTTGTCAAAGAGTGAAAGGGTGAATAATCATTCACAAGCAAGCACTTCATATAGTATAGGGCCTATAGGATCCCCTATTTTAAAAACTTAAAATCATGACTCATTTGTAATTTTTATTAGGACAATGGGGGCCCAAAGGACTTAAGGTCCAAATGTGACATAGTTATTTTTTTCATTTACAAAAATAAATTGCCCAAAATTAAATTTAAAAAAGAGTAAAAGTGAAAATGTTGGGGGCATGGCCCCTCTCCAAGTGTACGTGCCTCCGCCCCTAAATATTCGTGGGTAATAATTATATAATGATGTAATTAAACTAGAAAAATGTAATTACGATTTTACTCCAAGAACGTGAAAAGAACCCAAAACACACACACACACACACACACCAGAATATGCTATAAAAAACTCCTAAAAATCTAAATAAATCCAAAATCACCTCTCTTAATTCCAGCATAGATTTTTTTTTTTTTAAGTTCTGACATAGTTTACATGTACTAATGCCACTATAAATTCCTGAGAACAAAGAATGGCAATATCAAACGGACAGAACAAAATGCAGGATCTCGGATAATGAAAAAAGAGAAGTCACATACATTAAATACGATATGTCCTGAAGATATTGTCATATTGGCTGTTGCCAGCCAGCAGCCGTAGATTCAAATGCACCTCAAACTTAATAATGAACCCTAAGAAATATCATATTGTCCCGGTTAAACCGATTATACCGGATCTAGTGGGTCGTCTGCGATCTGATAAGATCCTAAATACCATTTTTGCGGTTATACGGTTATACGGTTAAACTTAAACCGGATTTAACTATTTTTTTTGTTTTTCATTTTTTTCAACTATTTTTTATAAACAATAAAATTATAAACTTAATGTTTAATATATTTATGCCATACTTCAGATCGAACAATAATTCAAATCAATTATTTAATAATTATGTTATGATTCAAATCAATAATTTGTATTTTAACTAATTCAAACAAAATTTCTAATCAATTAAAATATTCTAAATTTAGACAAACCTAGACAATCAATCAAATAATTACATAAATAAAATAATAATTTAAAAATATATATAACTTTCTTTTATATCAATACATTTCATTAATTTTTGTATGATATAATTAAAAATATAATTAATTTTATTAAAACCGGTAAAATCGACGGTTCAACATGTCCGACCGATTGAATCGCTTACCGATTGTTTGGCCAGTTTGATCGCCGAAACACTGCCTAGGATCAAAGCCCAATAAAGAATTAAAGATGAGTTGTATCATGACTTCGACAATACAAAGCCTACTTGCATTATCTTTACGCAGGAGGATCTCACAGTTGTCGTCAGCCAGACTCCGTCGAACACCGCCGCCGTCGTGCACATCCCGCGGTTTACCTTGGCGCGGAATGAGGAAATGGAAGCTGTTGTCGCATACATGCATGCAGTAGTCGGGCGCGTTCGCAGCTTATCAAAAAAAAAAAAAAAAAAATTAAACCATTTATCTAGACCGATGCCATGGCGTCCATGTTATGCATGTCGGCTACTTGCAAATGAGTCAAAATAATACATTACCCAAACCCTTAATTAGCACAAGTCCCCCTTCTATTTGCCTCCTTGAGTTCAAATGTTACAATTTTATACTTTATATGTTGTAAAAATAAATTATTTCTTTTTGCTCACTTAAATTCAAGATTCAAGCTTAGCATAATTTCTTTAAAAAATGAAAAAAAAAATCATTAAGTAATATTTGTTCTCATAAAAATTCTCAATATTGTCAAATGATTATACACAACAACATGGAGAAGATTCCAGAAAATTCAACATAATAAGTAAGTCAATGTGAAAAATGTGAATAATTAACTCTACAAGAAAAAAACACTTTACCTACAAAAAAATTTGTAGGTAAGTATTAAGAAAATTAAAAAGTGTAGGTAAAATCATTGTAAGTAAAATATTTACCTACATAATCTAAAATTGTCGGTAAATACCTACAAAAAATCTGTCGGTAATATGTCGTTATAATTTGGAGGAAAATAATATTTTTTATTATGTAGGTATTTTATAGGTAACTGTAAAATTTAATGACAAAATCATTTATGTTGGTAAATTCTGTCGGTAAACTTGAAATTTTCTTTTAGTGTAAAGGAGAAAGATCCAGAAAATTAAATACTGCATAAATTATTACAATTAGAGCAATGAAGAAGTCAAATTTGTCTTGTTCGTTACATTCCTTGCAAAATGATGATAAAAAATCTGCAGCTAGCACTTAAAATAGAGCATATTGTATGAACAAAGTTAAATAGTAAAAATAATAGCCCTGACACCGACTAAAACATGATATAAAAACAAGCATATCTATTTATGGGCTTGCCTATTTATTCATTCCAGTTGAATCCTTAATAGCATCAGCAGCTCCTTGTGCCTTAGCCATCATTTGCTGGCTAGTCTGCCAAAAAAAAAAAATGAAAAAAACCATAAAAAATACTCATTAATCCATAAGTTTAAATTTCAATGGAAATTCCATATTATGTGAAAAATTAATTGTTATATTTTCTTCGTTTTGTTATTATTAAGTGTACTCGTTCATCTAGTTGCGGCAAATTGTGTCGTTCGGGTTCGTGTGTCCTATCGAAACATAAAATTCATGTTATTTATGTCGATTTCTAAACTCTAACTTGACAAATGTTTAATTATTGGAGTCGGTTTTTGGAACCTAACTCAACTTATTTATTATTCGTATTTTTTGGTTCGACCCAAAATATTTTTTCAAATAAATGATCTAATTATAATGGTTGTATGAGTTAATTTTAATCCAGATTTATATTTATATACATTTGGTATTTTTTTAAGATTCAATATTATATATTAAGAACATATTCTTTCTTTTAAAAATATTGCAAAAATTCAACATAATAACATCATAATCGTGTTAAATGGGTTAATCGAGTCCGCCTAATTTTGACCTTAACCCACCAAGTCTCAACTCCCATCGATCCGTTTATAATGTGTTAGGTTAGGTAAATCGCGAAAAATTGTCACCCTCAACCTTAAACGACTCATCTATAGTAATTTATATTTGTATTTGTTATTTTAAATCCTAATTGTACTGTTTTTTTTTTGACGAAACTCCGAACCTCCTGAACAGATTGCTTGGCAGATTGAGCACTGTCGTTAATCTTTTCCAGCGTCTGGTTAGTCTTCTCCTGAAAAATTAGAGCCAAAAACAAAAAAAAAAAATATAAAAAACGATGATGATCAATTAGAACATTAAAATTCACCAAATAAAGATATAACATTTAATTATGGAATGAAGTAATTAAATTAATTTCACCTGAGCTTGGCCCTTGGCCTCACCCGCATGGTAATTGATTTTAGCTTGATCCATATGCGTCTTTCAGCACAAAGTGTTAGAAACTCAAGCACGATTTTTGGGAAGTGTCAGATTCTTGATCAACTGATATTTTCCAATATTTTGTTGCCAAGAAAGTGTAAATATATTTATATATAGCTGGCCGTGACCAATTCCCTGCCTAATTTTTTTAAATGTGGCCAGAAAATTACCTTATCCTATACGTAAGGATCAAATACTTTATCCTATTGATTAGGATCCCACAAATCTCAATTAGGTTAGTAATAGATTTTTTTTTTTGAGGGGGAGGTTAGTAATAGATTCGAGTGGAAACAAATGGGACCAATTTTTTTTTTTTTTTTGGAAGCAAAATCTTGTGATTTTATTGATAAAGTAACTTAGATTACAAGATCCATAGTGGAAAATTTCTGGAACCCACACGAATGTTGAGGGGAAGAAGAAAAAAAAAGGAAATTGAGTGAGCAATTATTATTAAATAAGTATTACATTTTTTTAAAGAGCTTATAAGATCCTAAAAAAAGTTGTTTAAGAAATTATAAAGTGTATTTTAAAAAGTAAGGACATCCCATTTTTTTTTTTCAAAAAAATATGTTATTTCAAAAATCTCCTCTAATTTTGACTATTTTAATTACAAAACTATCCCATCGTAAAAGCTCCAACAACTTATTCAGAAAAAAATATAACATTTTATAAGTTCTAAAAATATCTTAGGAGTTTATAAGATCTTTTAAAAAAGCTTAACCAAATACACTATGCGACACTTGATTAATTAAATATACAAATATTTTTAATTTTTTCTATGGTGGATAATACTAAATCTAATTAATTGAATGGGGAAAATTGAATATAACTTTATCCACTATTTATTCATTAAATTTTAAAATAAACCGTTGTTGCAGAAACAAAATCTCTTCATATTTAAAAATTATCAGATATATGTAAAATTATAATTTTAAACACTTATGAAGGAAATTTGTTAGAAGTTAGGTGACATATTTTCGGAAAAGATTTCAGCAAAGAGATTTCTAGAAAGCATCTAAAATGTTTATGGAACATTTTCATGAAAGTATCTTTGATATATATCTAGTAATTAAATGTACTAAATGCATTAGAAATCAAGTCAACATTTCGTTCTTCATCTTCATTTAAAGAAGGTATCATGTTTAAATAGAGACTGATGCTTTGAGAATGTAATATAGTTAATTATATTTTGTAATTATAGCAAATTAATAATTTATGATATTAATGGATTGTCACATGAAGATTCTTTGAAAACGTGTTTTTAATGCGTTGAGGACGTATTATAGTTAATTATATTTCTTAATTTTAAGAATCTGTTAATTTATGATTATGATACGAATGGGAACACAGATTCATATGAAGATTCTTTAAAAACATTATCTTGTTAATTTAATAGAAAGTAGAAACCATTACGTTACGTCTTTTAACAAAAGTAAACATTACAAAAAAAATATTAGAAAATTAGAAGTAATCCTATAGGAGACCTTCCATGGCCTCCAACATACCCCAAAATTTCTTTTGTGCCGTTTTTTTTCATGGAAAAAATTATGTATTGTTTTAAGGCGAAAAATAGTTGAGTTAGGGGAAAAAATTAGGCTAGAGGCAATCGAACCAGGTGACTAGACCACCGAATCCACCGACTATTAATTTATAAAAAGATATTATTATATAATATAATAAAAACTAGTTTTCCTACTTGGAAATTTGTCACCATGATACCTAAAATGCTAACACTACATTATTATCTTTTTAACTAAGGATAACTCCTCCAACACATTCTAGTACACAATCTTACGTGTACAAAGACCGTTTAATAAGGCACTCCAGGATCGGATCAAGCTAACACGATCCTCAAAATTTGGTCACTTTCTGCTCTAATTTCATCACTTTTGATTTGATTTATCCGACTCGGTAAAATTATAACACATTTTTAGATTCAATCCCGCACAAATGTTTGTCCGCGAAAAATGGACACTTCTTTAGCATAAGTTAGTTATTTAGGATAAAATTTAAGTGACAAACCAATTTTCTTGACTATTTCTTGAATCCCGAGATGATTCATCCATCCAACGGCCCTCATTCTTTTCGGCAATAAATATGTGCTGCTCCAAACTGTAATAAGTAAATAATCTCTTTTCCAACTTACAATATAATTAGAGAACCAAAACATATTTTTATTCTCATTTTCGTAGAAAAAACTCTCCCAAAAGCGATCAATTTAACCATGGTCAACCGTAGCGTCCGCCCAAAGAATATTCGCAACCTCCGCCGCCTCAACTCCGCCGCGCCCGCCGCCGTCCCACTGGCGAAACTCGTCGGGAAGCCCGACCCGGCAAAGAAAAACCCGTAAATCCCATAATCGGACCCGTAATCGACCTCGATGACACCAAGGGGCTATTTTCGTCATTTACGTTTCGAAAGCTGATCAAATCGTCCGTTACGCTCCACGTGGCCGCGTACGGGCCCATGGTCGATTTTGGGACGCAGGTGATGGGCTCGGGCCTGATGCGAAACCCTCTTTTAAGAAAGCGGTGTTGGGTGTCACGGAGCGCACTTTCTACGAGCACTTTTGCGCGGGTAAGAATCTGGAGAAGGCGCGTGAGACTGTGGAGAGACTTTGGGATGCAGGACTTTATGCTATGTTGGATTATGGTTTGGAGCATGCGCATGATAGCGAGTCGTGTGATAAAAATTTGGAGGAGTTTATTCATACTATTAATTTCGCTAGGGTACTCCATGGTTCTCCGGTGAGTTTGTTTTGTTTTGATTTCTCTTATCTTGGTTTTCGGGAAAGAATAGTTTTCAACTTATTGCTTCTGATTCGGAATGATTTTAAGTGATTTAGATTTGTGATTTCGGGAGTTTCCGCTAAAACTTCTATTTTTTATATCGTAGTAAAAGTAAAAGTAGTTGAGAATCGGAGATACTGATAGTGCTTGCAAATCGAATCAAAAGTTGAGAGTAGTTAATAGAAAAATTGGTAAAAATAATTATTTATTTCTAAAAATCGGACCAGGAAGCAGAATCGGAAATTTAAACACCTATGCTTTAAATTCTAGTTAAATGAAAACAATATTAGAAGACATTTGCAACACTAAAAATGATGTTCTAAAGTCCATGGTAACTTTTTTAGTGATTGTGAACACTCTATGATGAACTTTTATTTCTAATTCTAAATAATCTAAAATAAAACTTGACTTTTACACACAAATAAAGTATTTTTAGTACTTTTTTAGTGATTGTGAACATTCCATATGTGTCAGTGATCAACTTCAATAATTTAATCAGAATTTAAAAGATCTTTTAGATAGGAAGAAAGTACTTTTACAACTTATTCACCAAACAGTCTCTTGAACTAGACTGCAACAAGATTTTTCCCGTTTTCTTGTCAATGTTTAAAGAAATTTTATACACGTACTTTTATAATTTAGGGATAATTACCAAAACACCCATGAGGTTTGAGCTAATTACAAAAACTCCATATATGTTTCAAATTTACAAAAGGCCCCCTCACGTGTGATTATGGAGGTAATTGTAAGTTTTTACAAAAGTCAAGGTTTTCTTTTTAAATAATTTTCGGTTATGGAGAAGAAAATGTATGACCGAATCAAACTTCAACGTATTTTTATAATTGTCAAAAATCTCTGGGTTTATTCGTAATTAGCCGAAACATTAGGAGTGTTTTTGTAATTATCCATATAATTTATTCACCAAACATATTCTTAAGACAGTTTGGTAAGATTTTTCCTATATTTCTTGTTCATGTTCATAGATTTGAAACTAACAGTAAAAATGGAATGACAATGGTGCAGGTCAGCTACGTCGCGGTGAAAATCACCGCGATATGTCCTCCTACATTACTCAGGAGAATAAGTGATCTCTTAAGATGGGAATACAAGGACAACTCCTTGCATCTCCCATGGAAACGCAACACTTTCCCGATTTTCGCTACTTCCAGTCCGCTCTACCACACGCCACAACGGCCGGCGCCTCTAACGCCAGACGAGGAGCGCGATCTCAACTCAGGCTACGAGAGACTGAGAAAGATTTGTGAGAATGCAATAGAAGCAAACATTCCCGTGCTGATCGATGCAGAGGATACATCAATTCAGCCGGCGATAGACTACTTCACGTACTCGGCTGCAGTAGAATACAGCAGTAGCGGTGATGATGATCCGGTGATATTCAACACGGTCCAGGCGTATCTGAAGGACGCGAAAGATAGACTGGTGATAGCAAAAGAAGCTGCGGATAGCATGGGAGTGCCGGTGGGGTTTAAGCTGGTCAGGGCGCTTATATGTCGACCAAAACGGGTGGGCAGATTTGTTGGGGGTGAAGTCCCCCATTCATGATAGTATCCAGGATACTCATGATTGTTATAATGAATGTGCTGATTTTTTGATCGAGGAGATTGCTAGTGGATCGGGTTCGGTCGTTCTAGCAACCCACAACGTTGAATCAGGTATTTCGACACTCTCCTGATATTTCTAGAAATATTACCGTTACCCTCTTAAATTTTATACAGAATCAAACTTGAGGAGTTTTTTGTAATTGTGAAATATTTTCTGGGTTGTTTTTGTAATTAGTCCAAACCTTAGGGAGTCTTTTGTAATTATCCCTTTTTATATGTAGTTTAGTAGCAGAGATTTTTGACAAGTTGTTGATGGATTTTGGGGAGTATTTTCAAAACCCTCCTGCTAGAAATATTATAGTTACTTCCTTAAATTTAAGATAGAATCAAAATTGAGGGGCTTTTTATAATTTTGAAATATTTTTGGTTTTTTTTTTTTTGTGAATTAGCCCAAACTCAGAGGGTCTTTTGTAATAATCCCTTTTTTATATGTAGTTAACTTGTAGCAGATATTTTTAACAAGTTGTTGATGGATTTTAGGGAGTTTTTGCAAAGATATGCTTTAGATTTCTGATTCTCGTTATGATCTGACTGTTTATGCATAAATAAAACACTTTTACTATTTATTCCACTTTTAGTTTTTATATGCAAACACTACCGAATTCTAATTTTCGGCTATTTTTCACTTCTGCTAAATATCGGAACCATAGAAATGGAACTTGTTACAATCTAATGTTTCTTTTCTTGACAAAAATGGTGATGGAGTGTAGGAAAAATGGCAGCTTCGAAAGCGGTTAGTCTGGGAATCGAAAAAGATAGCCCGTATCTCCAATTCGCTCAGCTCTATGGAATGGCAGAAGCTCTTTCTTTTGGTTTGAAAAATGCAGGTTTTCGAGTGAGCAAATATTTGCCGTTCGGCCCTGTTGAGCACATTATGCCTTATCTTCTGAGAAGGGCTGAAGAAAACAGGGGACTCTTGTCTACCTCATCCCTTGATAGATTCCTCATGAGGTACCTCGCTCAAAAATATTAAGGGATAATTGCGAAAAGACCCCAAGATTTTGGCTAATTACAAAAAAATCCATAGATGTTTCACAATTACAAAAGCCCCCTCAAGCTTGTTTTGGCTTAAATTTAAGGGGTAGTTGTAATATATTTATAAATACCAGTGGGATTTTGAAATATTTTTCACTTATGAAAGGGAATATATAAGACGAAATTAAACCTTAAGGGCCTTTCTGCAAATTTCAAAATCTCTGGATTTTTCTTATAGTTATCCCGAATGGCCAAACCTCAGTGTTTTTTTCGTAATTATCCCAAATATTAAAGGGATAATTACAAAAATACCCTGAGGTTTGGGCTATTTACAAAAAAACCTAGAGATGTTTCAAAATTACAAAAATCCCTGAGGTTTGATTTTGTTATAAATTCAGGGTGTAATTGTAATATTTCTATAAATGTCGGGGGTTTCTGAAATATTTTTCTTATGAAGGGGGAATTGTAAGACAGGTCAAACGTCAAGGGTCTTTTGCAATTTTTAAAAACTTGGGTTTTTTTGTAATTAGCCCAAACCTCAGGGTGTTTTTGTAATTATCCCAAATATTAAAACTCTCTTTATTGAAAATATATAAAAATTTAAATCATTTTATTTGTATGTGCAGGAAGGAATTGATGAGGAGATTAACATGCAAAGGCTCATGACATGTTTATTCAGTATGGATCTGCTTTGGGGAGATTAAGATTGCTTAATAATTTATTTTGTGGATATTATACAAATTGGAAGCGCAAAAATTTGCGAGGCTTATGATTGGTCTAAATTGTACATAGATTTGAGAGAGGACAATAAAAAAGTTTAGGAATTGTTTGGATGTTTAAGAATGATAGAAAGAAAATTAGTTTGTTGTGTCTCTCTCAAGTCCTTTTGAATAAAACCAGCACATACGAAGTTGTCCCAAGTTCTTCTGCCTAACAGAAGAACCTTTTATTAATACGTGTTGCTAGCATTTATTATTAAGGATTAGATGATTTTTTTTTTTTTGTTTTTCCTCTTGTAATCAGTTGCAAGATTTATGCGAAGTCTATTTTTTAAATATTGTATGTGTCTATGCGAAATTCTTTATTCGAAGCAAGCTAATAAATATAACAAAAACTTGTATGGGACAGTCTTATTGACATAGTTATTGAGACTAATCCTACATGTAAATGGAATTCCGACTCAAACCCAAACTCATAAAAAGATTCAGTTGTTTTTGTGTTTTGTGGGATCCATTTATGAACTTAGTCCATAAGACGGTCTCATATAAGACCACCTCAATAAATATTATATGTAAGAAAATTTCCTACAACCTTGTATTTGTGTTTTGAAGTATTCAGACAGCAAGATGACACTGAGGTTTCACATGTGAAATCTCAAATTTAAGTCGAAACTGAATGGAAGTGCATGTTGAATCACTCAAGTGTGTTTTTACTATAATCACGTAAATTTATGTCAAAAATACACTTAAAAAATTATAACTAAATATATTTATTTCTAAGCATAGATCATAATAAAAACCCAGACAAAAAACCAGAAATATTCTCTATTCTCAATGAAAATCAATAAAATCTAGAATATTTTCCTAACATTAGAAGCTGAAAGTTGAAATTGAAAATAGACTCACACATGTTCCAACACCTTAAAAATTTAATATTAAACTAATAATGAAATGAAACCAAGACAAGATTCATTTGAGCAGATTCTTGTGTACTATGATGATCAATAGATGATGCAAGTCAACATCCCATTTTTTCTTGATCATTATCTTGTCCCACCAAGAGATCCAATAAGTTAGGAAAAGGAAAAACACAATGGACAGTGGCCCCATTGATAAAGGTATTTGTGATGAGCTTTACACTATAAAAGCAAAGCAAAATGCTCCACGGAACAAAAAAAATTCCAATTATTTTGGATTCTAAGAGTCTTGATTAGAGATTTGGACAATTGAGAATCTGAGATTATTCAGTCACTACTAGAATAATCATTCATTATAAAAATCTCACGGACTTAAGTTCATGAGACGGATCTTGTAAAAACAAGAATATGAATTTTTTTATGAGTTTGGGTTGAAATTTATTAACATACCGTCTAATGGATAATGGATAATGGCCCTCATACAAATTGATTTTTGTCTTGTAAAAATGTAGGACCCAAACACTGAACAAATAATAATGTCTTATTATAAATTTGAAAAAGATAAAAAGAAAAATATATCTTTGCCCCAATTGGAAATATTTAATACATACCAAACTTGGCCGAATAATAGGTATATTATATGGCACATATTATTGCATAATCAATTGAATTTGGCCAAACAATGTTTGGAAACCTTTTTAAATTATGGATACCATATTTTGAGTATGGGATACTATTTATATTCTCACAAACAGTCAGTTGCCAAATAGAGGTAGGAAAATTCAGTCCGGCCCTTGGGCCATGCTGGGATAGGTTTTCAGATCCGAAAACATCCATGTCTATTCACCCGGCCCGACTACCAATGAGCCAGGGTGGCCCAATTTTTAACTTGGCCCGATAGATTTTGCACACAATTAAATGTTACAGGGATTGAGCTAGGCTATGTTTTTTGCGCCTCGAAAAAAATCAGGTTGGCCCAACCTAGCCCAACATTTGCCAGCTCTAATGCCAACTCTTTGAAAAGATAATTACAAATACTACCCTTAAGATTTAGCCTAACACACCAAAAAAAAAAAACAATAAGCTTTCAAAATTATAAATACCCCTTGACATATGTTTCTAGTGAAAAATATCCCTAAATCAAGATTACTGATGCCACAAAATCTCACAATTTCATGCATTCCACAGACCATTGGATTCTGTTGACATATTAAAATCAGGGATAATTACAAAAAGTACCCCTGAGGTTTAACCTAATTACAAAAAAACTCGGCTAACTTTCAAAATTACATTCAGTGTTAAAATTAAGGGGTATACTGCAATGATTTTATAAACATGAAGGGGATTTTGAAATTTTTTTGCTTATGAAGGGTTAAATGTTAGACAAAATAAAACCTCAGGGGCATTTTTGTAATTTCAAAAATAGCTGTTTTTTTGTAATTAGGTCAAACCTCGAGCGTACTTTTTGTAATTAACCCTTAAAATTATAATGAGTATTGAGAAACAAAAATTAATCAATGTAACAAAACAATTGAGCAGCAAATCATCAAACTGATGACCCAAATTTTCAGCTAATGAATGATCAAAATGTAATGATTTGACCATTATGCACTCAATAACATGTAAGCCATTTCCATGAACAAAAAGGAAGATCAGAAACATACTTATTATCAGCTTAATGTTTGATAGCCCAGAGGCCCTTGCAATCCATCTCTTCTAGTACCATTTCTACTCATAAAAGAAGGCATCCATGGAAACAACTTCCCAAGTTCCTTGCTTATTGTATTAGGACTTGTTTGTCTCTCATTTATTCGAACTTCGCCCTCTCTATTGCTTCCATGATATCTTCCCTTGATACACTTTCGGCACCTGCGGGTAAACAAGTCATGGCGTTACAAATACAAAACTCTCCACATGGTCACAATAAAAGAAGGCGCACATAATGAAATCAATATGCGACTGATGACAGAAATCTGAAGTACGTATTTAGTTCATTGCAATGGCAAATTCATTTAGTTCTACTGTTCATCTTTGACATCGACAAAATGGAGGTCAAGGACTCAACATTGTCAATTTCTAGTTAACCGGCCGAACAAAACTGAAACCGAAATTTCCATTTGAACCGAAACCAAACTGTAAATTTCGGTTCGTTTCTTTTTTTACTTTTTTCTTTTTGGCGTCGGTCAGCAGAATTGCAAAAACCGAATTGTACTTTTTTTACATACTTTTATATATGCGCTTTACAAAATATTTTATAGTTATTTTCATTTTTACACGACTATTTTTTTTTAATTTTTTCGCTCACCAAACTAAAAATATAAAAGTCAAATTTGTAATTTTATAATCTATTTTTTTGTCAAATAAAAATTCGATTTAACCTTAAAAAAAAATTCGGTTATAACCGAACCGATAAAAATTTGGTTGACCGAAGTTCAGTCGAACCAAATATGCACCCTTCTCCTAGCATTCTAATCTTGGAAGTTCCACCACCACATTTAGAAGCTCTGTCAGGTGAAGTATTAAAATTAACAATTATTCGCAAAAACATATTTCTGATCTCCATTATTAAGGTGGGAGCAAAAAGAGACTGCAAATCACCAAATTCTTAAAATGCAGCAGACAGAAAAACAAACGAAAATTCTCGAGAGTTGATAAAATTAATCTAACCTCTACGAGCAGCAAGCAGGGCAGCCTCATTAACGATATTTGCAAGATCGGCCCCAACAAAGCCTTGTGTAAGAGATGCAACTAGGTTGCAAATAAGGCCCATGTCTTCCTCAAGAGGAACTCCTCTCAAATGTATTGCCAATATCTTTTTCCTTCCATCTTCATCTGGTTCGCCAACATACACTTTTCTCGAGAACCGACCGGTCGACACAGAGCTGGGTCCAAGGCTTCTGGTCTATTCGTTGCAGCAATAACCACCACGTTTATATCCGACTCAAAGCCATCCATTTCTGTCAGTAACTAGAAAGAAACAACTATCATTAGGTCCACTTTCATGCCGAAGAGAATAGAAATCATTAATCACATTTATAGGAACATTTTTACCTGTAAGGTTCATTAGCAATGTGTACAACAACAACAACAAACTAAGTCTTAATCCCACTCTACGTGGGGTCGGCTATACGGATCATATCGCGCCATCGTTTACGGTCATAGGCCATATTTTCGTTTATTTCTAGGTATAACATGTCATGTTTAATAGCTTCTTTTCAAGTCTTTTTAGGTCTACCTCGTTGTTTTTTCATTACAACGAGGTAGACCTAAAAGACTTGGAAAGAAATTTAAAATGAGAAACAACCCATGCGTGCAATTTTTTTCGAATTGTGCATTTTCAGTTTAACTCATAAAATTGCCTTAATCATCAAGGACAATTACAAAAAAAAAAAAAAAAAAAAAAAAAACTCAGGCTTGGGCTAATTACAAAAAAACCAAAGATGTTCCAAAATTACAAAAAGAACCTCAGGGATTGATTATGCCTTAAATTTAAGGGGGTAATTGTAATATTTCTATAAATATCATGGGGTTTTTTGAGATGTTTTTGCTTATGAAGGGGGGAAATGTAAGACAGAATCCAACCTGAAGGTTTTTTCTTTTGGGCAATTTTCAAAAATCTATGGGTTTTCTTGTAAATTAACGTGAACCTCAGGGTTTTTTTTTGTAATTATCCTAATCATTATATCCTGTCCTATTTTTTAATGAAAATTCGACCCAGGAAATTGGCAATTCATTTTCTACCACCTGGAAAGTGTTCAGAGTTGGTTTCGTGAAAACTAAGCACAAGGGGCCAACAATTTTCAGCTTATTTTTACTTTCCAAGTCATTATGTTATTTTCAACGGCGAGTGCATGTATTTTCCATGTTTTATCAACAACCTTCAACCATGCTTTAATTTGTCAAGCACAATTCCCATAATAGTAATTACTATTACACTAAAACACAATATCGGCATCATGCATATGTTGGCCTACACAACTTCGGTATCATACATATTTCTTCTAGATGTAAAATTTTTGTGTAATGTACATCAAAAAGTAAAAAAAAAAAAAAAGGAATATTTAGTTTTAACAGAGTTAAAGTTGAAAATACCTGGTTCAGTGTTTGGTCTCTTTCATCATTAAAACTTCTTCCACGCTTTCCACCAACCGCATCAAGTTCATCAATGAAAACAATCGATGGTGCATTCTTCCTTGCAACACTGAAAAGATCTCTTATGCGAGCAGCCCCTCTTCCGACAAATAATTCCACAAATTCACTAGCAGAAACTGAAAAAACGGTACTCCCGCTTCTCCAGCAACAGCACGGGCTAGTAAAGTCTTTCCCGTTCCTGGAGGGCCCACAAGGAGCACACCTCTGGGTAACTTGGCCCCAAGTTTACTGTAGTTAATAGCTCCTTGGAGGCAACATACTATCTATTAAGAGAAAGATAGCATTTTGTGTCATATTTTGCTAAAACCAATTAATGGAGGATATCCCGTACATTTTATATGACATTGTGAAGTTCTCATATCAGATGACACAGTACTGTACATATTTATGCCAAATGTCAAGTAGGCAACCGACTCCCTTCAGGAATGGTTTAACATGAATTAATCAATATAAAAATGCATTTTACTTCCCATGTTTTCTCTTAAATTAACCACTTGTTTCCGAAAGTTAACATTACATCATGAACAAGGCTTCCTGTCACAATTCTATCATATTTGTTGTCTATGGTGAGGCAAGTGAGCCAGAATACAACTATATATCCTTAAACCTATGTCATAATTATAAAGCCCTCTGCTGGTCTCTTCTCTCCCTGAAAATTACTCATATCTAAGAACCCATTTTGTGCTTTTAAATTTTAAAGAAGAAATAAAAGTCATTGAAACAATTTACATGTTTTTTATCATCCCCAAGTATGGGAGAAGGCATGAAAGGAAAAAAAAATCACAGCAAGTATCTTGATTTAAACTGGTCTATGTTTTTTGCCATTCAATGAATTACTTATACAGTAAACAGAAATACTGAAACTTTAGAATTCCTGGATTATTTCTTTTTTTTGGTGGGAAGATAAATTACCTCCATCAGCTCCACCTTTGCACCATCAACACCCTCCACATCTTCAAAGCCAACCAATTGGTTGGTAGGTCTTCTTTTCTTGGCTGGACTATTGGCAGCAGAAAGTTGACGATAAAGAATCCACATTAATGGTGTCAAAGGTATCCATAACGTGAGCACCGTGATCAACATACTCCTCAGGGTCACTAGAACTGATTGAGGTGCCGAGCCATATGAAGTCCCCGTTTCTCTCATCAAACTAAGAAGGTAACCCTCATCATGATCAATCTTTCTCGTAGAAAACTCCCAATCAGGAGAGGAATTTCGAGATTTTTTCAGTTTCACAAACGCATTTTTTCCCTCTTCATTATTTCGTGCAACATCCTTGTCGGCATTATTATCCACCACACCCTCACTGTGAGGCAACGATTTATCGTCGACAATTTCGTATTATAATATATGGAACGCAGTACCCTCCTCAAACAAAACCTTGGCCACACTCCCATTTTGAAGGCTCATAATCAGGTCCGAATATGGAACGACTTTTGAGTCGGCATTGCGGTAACTTTGAGAAACAAGAAACAAAGACCTAATACAACAGATATCAAGTAGAAAGCGTCACTCTCTTAAAATTCTTGCGCAGAAACGTTGCAATGCCATCTAGCAGCGATTTAATCGAAGCCCTTTTCAATCGTCTTGACAATAATCGTAACCTAGGGCGCAATCTCAAAGAAAACTTCCTTCGTAGTTCATTCTTTTTCCCTTTAACCAAATGAGTATCGATAGTTATCTTCTCATTGCCCACTAACTTAATCTTATTGCTACAAAACAACCTACTCTGAGATTTATGAGGACAATTAGTCAACAGAAACGGATTATTAACAAAGCTAAAGCAATGTTTGGACAGTGGATAAGAGAAATTTCTCGGTCTCCCAAAAATTCGGATTTGCCAACACGAATATTCAACTTTTCTTGGGCGATCAAGAATCCATTATTCCAAGCAAGTGGTAAAGACGCCATCGTGTTATGAATAGTAAAACCACGTTTCCATGAACCCAGTTCAAGATTTGCCAAAATTTACTGAAAGAATATGAAAAATAAAGTGCTCACCGGCATGGGAAGTGTAAAATTACCTTCACTGGGCCAAGAAATGATTGAATACCTTGATTTTGTGTTCTTGATTTGGAGCTTGAAGAGATGGCTCACTTTATCGACTCTTTTGAAGGGAAAGATAAGAGCAAATATGGGTTCTCAGAAGATTTTTATCTTTGCAAAAATCTTTGTGTTGGCAGGCCATGGTCAATCGATTTTGGGAATGAGTGGGGTGAGAATGAAGTTTCTGTATTTTTGTGGGGTAATTTCGATATTATTCCAAAATTTTGCTAAATTATTTATGCTCGACACTCGGATGAGATTTATTCTGAGATGTCGTTGTTTATCTTTCTATTCCACCGCATGTATTATCGATATGTATGCATAAGTTCTACCATATTAATTTTGGAAAGATAAATCAAAATAAGTTGTGGGATTTTAATATGGCAACTTTTGTACGCGTATCAATAATACGTGCGGTGGAATAGGAGATGAAACAACATTCTGGCAGGGGCGTACCCTTGTGTTGCCCCCCAAATTTTTAAAAACTTAATTAATTTCTATACATTTTGTTTTAAAATATTAATTTTAGTACTTAAGAATTTGTTTTTTAGTAATTTAGTCCCCAAAGTTATTTAAATTCTACAACACGGGTGTCTCCGCCCGATCCGATCTTGGAATAGTCATCTCAACTCCTACATGTTACAAGTTTATAAATTTTATAATGGACTTTTTAGCTTGTAAATGCTAAATTTTATTTTATAACTAATTACTTGAAATGTCTAGATTGAATAAAATCATCAATTTTTTAAATGTTAGTAATGATCGTTTAGTAATTAATATAATATTACTAATATAGTAATATTGTAAATAAGTTAGTGATGGGCCATGAATAGGTCTACCAAGCCAAGTCCAAGAAGCTGATCAGAATAATAGGTTTTGAATAAAATCAATACCTATTGGGCTAAGTTCACATAGTCCACATGTCCATAACAAAAAGTTGGGCTATTCTCCAACCAAACCCGTGAAGTCTTCAAGCATAGTTCAACACACTTCAGAGTTTCGAATTTATTTTAAAACCTTCTTGAGTATTAATATTCAAAAAGATCATTCCACAATTAGTCTTTATAATGTTGTGATCATTTAGTGAGTGGAAAAATCTTAAAAGTTTAATCTATAAAATGGAAAATACGAAGAGAATACCCTGCATGATGTCTTCCAAGTACTACTCTCTAATTGATCTTTTGATTCTTTGAATGATCATTCATAGGATTTTGCTAACGATCCAATGAGTTCCACAATATTCTTCAAAATTTGCATAAGTTGCAATACTTGGGATGGCAATAGGGCGGAGTACTCAAAGTTCAAGCCCATACCCGTCGTTCGAGCCCATACCCCGCCCCGCCCATCCCATGGACGGGACTAGTCGACTCGTCACGGATCGAGGCAGGATGGCGTGGTGATGTCTAAGTGATAAAATATTTTCAGGAACAAACAAATAAAAACGATTTTTGTTTCTATTTCCAGTTAGTCTTTGATATGGCGAAATAGTTTCATCCAAATTATTCTTAGAAACATATCTTTGCTCTTGGTATTTTTGATTAGTTTGGTGTTTACTCTTATGAACCAACAAAATACCGATGGTTTGATATATAATAAATTGTCCATCTTTTTTTTCAGACAACGGATAAGTTCTATAATCAATACTCCTTTTTTCATCAATTCTTTAAAAGTTAAATTCAATAATTTTTATCAACCATTCATGAGTGAGCATAAAGTGCACATCAACACACAGGCGACTTTAACCATAACCTATCATTGCTAAAAAAAACAAATAATTACATACCACTAATTATGCCAAATGCGACATATAATCAAATCTCCTAATGTCTTGTCATTGACAAACAAATATATAAGTTGATCTTATGAGCATGATATCAAGATCATGGCCCCCATTTAACACAAAACAGTCTTTATTTTAGCTTTAAATAGGATATAGCTTGCAAAGCAACATCAATATTCAAATTAAAAAAATTACAAAAGGATAATTCTTTTTTAGGTATCACTTTCTCTCATTTACAATGCTATCACTCGTGTATATCTTCGATTTACAACCTATCTAGTCTAAAGCTGTCAAGTTATCTGGGCCAGGCGGGGCCGGTTGCTGGCCCATCGGGCCAAGGGGAAATCGGGTCGGGCGGATCGAACTGAAATTTCTATGGAACCACTATTTTGGGGAGCCCAACCAAACTCATGTATTAAAAATAAATTTGATTTGCTTCGGCCCTCGACCGGACCGGTGTTTGGGCCTAATAGATCGGGTCAAATAAGCCCCAATATTTCCGGGCTTACAAAATCGTAGCCCAATATAACCCTATTATCGGGCCAGACGATCGGGCTGAGCCATTTTTAATGTTCTAATTTGGCCAGGGCCTCTGGTAGACCAGTACGGATGGAAGGTTTCGCATTCGGATAAACCCTTTTGAGACGAAAAAAAATCAATTAAACAAACCATATTTATGCTAATTATTGTTAATTGCCAAATATATATATATATATATATATATATATATATCAATGCTAGAACTGTTTTTTGTTAATTGTTAATTGCCTCAAAAAAAATATTGTTAATTGCCTTCCGTGGATTAGATCCCTATTTAATAATTAATCCGACAGCTTTCTTACATTACATAAAAAAAGATTAATGATTGGACTAATCAACTAATCTACATGTTTGGTATTAGATTAAGATAATACCAGTTTAATGCTAATTATGTTAGAGAAGGTGTATATTGTCTCCTCATTAAGCAAAATGAGGTATAACGGGCCCCATATTATTTTCATGGATACCAGCTCATAATGATTGTTTTGTTGATATGTCATTCTTATCCAACAAATAATTTAATTGTAATGCCAACATGTATCGCTTCTTTATAAAAGCATATGTGAGGGCCACATATCTTATATGAACCGTCTCATTAGAGCTAGCAGAACGGGTTTGGGTTGGATTGGCCGAGTCGGGCCGCCAATTTTGGTCGGCCGTAAAAATAGTTGGTCCATTCCAACCCATATATATTTTATGTATAAAAATATTGGTAGCCAATCCCGACCCATCATGTCATTCGACCGGCCAAATAGTCCCGACTTTTTGGGCCTGAAATAACATGGCTCATGGCCCAAACATCGGGTTGGTTGGAGCGGTCCACGTGTCGGCTTGATTTTTCCACCTCTATGTCTCATTTATCGAAATTTATGAGACGGATTCTAAATAATATCAAAATAGGGATTCTTTTCATGGATTTAGGTTTTGGAGTGAAATTTTATTTAAATTAATATATAATACATCTCATAGATTATTTTAATGAGACTGCCTCATATACATTTTTTTATTTATGTTGTTATAACCCGTCTTATTTGGATGCGCCTGAATTTGACTCAAATTCTTTGCCATTCCTAATCGACTACAAGAGTCACTCACAATTCTTTGCAAATTAAAACCTGTTCATACATACAATAATAGAATTGATTTTGACTATGAAGCTTAGTGGGTGTTTGGCTTAGCTCATTTTAAAAAATTATAAGCTCGTATATTTTATAAGATGTTTTACAAGTTTACTTTTAAAATAAGTTTTTGAAGTATTTAGATAAAGTAAAATTACGGAGCTTAAAGAATATTTGAGAGCTTATATAAGCTCAACAAAAAACACAATCTTAGTTGTTAATTTTGTTGCATGGTTGCTTATATTAATCCCTTAGCTAATCATTTGGAGATTGATTCGAAACGGAGCAACGTGAAAAGGATTGCTCACAAGTTACTTGTGAAGTGTGAACCAAGAATTGTGCTAAAAGCAAGATGTGCATGCTATTAAATTCACTCATTTTAACCAAGAATTTCTTTTCCTAATTTCCATTTGACCTAATGTACCAAGAATATAAAGTTGAACACGCAAAGATGCTAGTCCCATTATTTACACCAACATAGAAAAAACGTGAATAAGAATAACATAAGAAATGTAAAATGGTTTGTGTTCAACGAACTTGCAAAGATAACACCTCCAATGATGTTGACATGTTCTTCAGAATAAGTAGCTATTTTTGCCCTTGACATAACTTAATTGCAGAAAGGATCTGTGTGATGTGATGTCTGTTTGACCACTCTTCATGACTAAACTCGGAGTTCTCAATTCCACTGGTAACAAAGTTGGAGGAGGATTTATCGCCTAAAACAACTCAAAACACCGACTCGTGACGCATATCCATGATTCACCTCATCCACGAAACTCTGCAGGAATCGACAAGAGAGACCCTCACTGATGATAGGGGTCTATCCTTTAGAATAAGTAGCTTTTATCATATGATTTATCAAATCAAAACTTGTTTTTCATTATTCTTATTCTATATTATATTCTGGGACTGGGCGAAGGAGTTGCAACGCGGCCCTTACTTCTATAATTGATATAAATTTTGTATATAAAATTATTGAATTTTATAATTCTGTCCCATTTAAAAAATAAAATACATATCTTTATCTACTATTTTTTGAGGAAAAATAAATTTCACCCCTAAAACTTTATTTTCTGACTCCGTTTCTAATTATATTCTATCTTTTTAATTCATTAAATAAATATTTGTCAAGGAGCACTCAATATGAAAAGAGAAGTTGGGATTGGGAATCACATTCCTTTGTGGAAGAATATGAATTACAATTATATTCTATGATGTCAAATTAGCTTTGATTGAAGGGTTAGTTTAGGCAAAAGCAAATATAGGAAAGAGAGTCAAATTTTAGGGGACAATTTTGGGTTTGGTGGGTCATATATAAAGAAGATCAGCCATGCAAATATGAGTGTGGAAAGTTGTGAAAATCCAGCTATTTCTCACTTGTTTTTGTCTTTATTTGTACCTTCTTCTTAAAGGGCTTTTAAAGATTGAGTGGTGGGCCTGCAATCAACCCAACCCAACAAATCCTAACCAAAGTCCTATCATCCACTTGGACCACACAGATTTCCAAGGATAGTAAACAACTTACGTGTTAAACTTCTTCCCAATTTTTATTTCTCTCTTCTTTTTTTGCATTTTTCTTTAAGGGGAAAATGCAAAACTACCCCATTGCTATGGGGGTAGCATTGTTGATCTTGTAAAATATAAGTATCATATGTAGAAATTTTAGTTTCATAATTTTCATTTTTTTTTGTATTTTTGGTTCTGTAAATTTTTTGTTTGTGCAATTTTTATCTAGACGGGGTGTTTCAATTTTCCTGGTCACTTGGTGAAATCGGAACTTCATAAAGAAGCTAATAAAGTAAGTAATTACATAAAATTATTAATATTTGTGTACAAAAATTCAGGCGTAGCCACATGAGGACCAGCAGTGGTCGACATGCACTGGCACCGGATTTCTGAGTTGACCTATTAAATTTGGGTTGGCCGACCACATCAAAATTCAACCTTTAAAAAATTAAGTTAAATTTTAAAAGGCCAAAAGAATTGAAGAGAATGAAAATTAAAACCGACAAAGAATTTCTAACTACGACATTCGATTTGTCTTTTTTATTTTTTATTTTCTATTTTTAAAAATTCTATTAGATAATCGCCAAATAAATTTAAAAAAAACCGCACTTGTTAAAGTTCCTCCTTTCGCCTATGTACAAAATATTGAATATTTATATTCATTGGTCACATAGAGATATAATAGAATCAAATGTCACGCCTCATACCCTACTCATATCTCTATATGTAGAAGCTTGTATTTTTGGGTAATTGATTGAGTTTGACTATGCGAAATGTGAGTGCGTGTTTTACCTTTATTTTTCCCAAATTTGTACTTTAAAAATACACATATCTCGACATTTATGGTTGGGCATCCTTATCTGCCCCCACATATCTCTACATTTACAGTTGAGCATCCCTCCAAATAAGAAAAAAAATTAGGAGATCCAAATAATATTGATATTTTATCGAACCATGAGGGGTATAATAGTCATATCACACATAAAATAATTGTAATTATACATTTTTCAATTTGTTTAGTTATTTTATTCAAGTATATAATCTCGTGAGATACTCTAACCAAAAGAAGAAAACGGAATTTATAAAAGATAATAAATTAGAGAATCACAATAAGAAAAGAATCCTATTCCCAAGGGTTTATTTTCGTGATGCGCAATTCACGGCTCACACCCCCACGTTTTTCGCAGGGCAAATTAGTCATAAAAGAAAATCAGCGGCATACTTAAGCGGAGGGCAAGATTGTAATTACACGGAAACCACGTGTCAAACACATCTTCTACTCGGTTCTATCGTTCCCCCTATTTAAGGGAGCTACAACGTCCTCACTACCTCCAATTAATTCGCTTCTCCACACATCGAAACCTAGATTTCTCTATATATTCCTCTGCATTCTAGATAATTGTTCTTCGATCGAGAGCTCTCAATTTTAATCAATCTTAGGGTTTGTGTTTTAGATCGCCCCCAAGACTCGTGGATTGGATCTGTAAGTTTCGGTCTATTTTTCTCTATGTGTTCTTCGAATTTGTGTGTTTTGATTTGTTGTTTATATGTACGGTATGTTGAAGAGATTGTGTTTTTATTTGAATTTGTAGGATTTGATTGTTGAAGCTTGCTGAAGAAAGTGAATCTTGATCGGTTGTCGAAATTCGTCGTATACTCATCGTCAATTTATGTAAGTAATTGCGATCTCTTTTTCTTTTCTTTTTTTATGCGCCGGATATGGTAAGGCCTTTTAGTACTGCATACACAAAATACGTATCGTGTCCTGGGGAGGATATCGCGACTAAATTATGCTGTTACGATTTGATAATATATTTGAATTTTTTTTTGAGGAAATAATATTTTTGAATTTGTTGGTTATAGATTCAATATATTTTTTTTTTCATTTTTTTTGAATTCAAATTCAAACCATTACATAATGGAGGGGAGGGATAGAGTTGAACCCTTGACCTCACCTATTGGAGGTGAGATCAAGTTGAGGTGGTTCACTCAATCTATAATTTTGTTCTTTCATATTTATCGCTTGAATTTTAATTGGCTGATCTTTCTATGCTTTTTTTTTCCTTTTGCAATTATAGATATTTGGTTTATTTTCTTTGCTATATGTCTTCTTTTAGAAATGTAAAATAGATGAATTTATGTGTAACTGAAAATATTAACCGGAGCTCTCAATGTTGTTTTCGGTCTAATGGAATTTTTGACTTTTTGTACCAACTACTACCTTGCACTTTACCAGAAATTTTCTTTGTTGATTTGCTTTCTTTTCTAGCTCTATTTACCTAAGACCATATGAATACCATGTGTTATGATATTATCGTACACGTAAGCTTGATTTATCGAGACAATAGATTAATCTAATTCATCGGTAGTATGTGATTTTGCATGGTTAAAATACTTTATTGGTAATGTGTTATGCACGAAGTGTCTTTTACACTTCAGTTGCTAATGGTTAACGGAAACCTGTATTTTTAAAGAAGTGAATCTCAGATAAGAGAGGTTTTAAATTTTTGGCTTGTATGAACCTCATAGAAGAGATAGATATTACCTTTGGGTTGCCTTCTGTTTTAAATGTTTTGATTTCTGTTTATATCCTTTTATGCTATAGCCAATTATTTAGAAAAAACAACTTATAAAAATAGTTGTTTTGTGAATATAGATAGAGGGCAAATTTTATGGTATTAATTACTAATTATTGCTAGTTACATTCTTATTGTTGTTGTAGTATTTGCTTCTCTCTCTCTCTTTCTTGATGCCATCAAAGTTTTTGCTTTATCTCTGTTCCGAGTCTTATTTGATTGTTATGACCAACAGAGAACTGAATGATCTAATGGAGTCAAAGGGTGGGAAAAAGAAGTCCAGTAGTAGTAAATCATCCCTATTCTACGAAGCTCCCTTGGATACAGCATTGAAGACGTTCGACCACACGGAGGAATCAAGAAATTCAGATCTGCTGCATACTCCAACGTGAGTATTAATGTTTCTTTGCTCTCTGATTCGAGTCAGTTCATGAATTCTATTTGCTTTAACCATTATGGGAGTTCTAATTACTGCTTTTCTTCTTTTACACAGTGCGCTCGCAAACCATCCTGAGATTCGTCAAGCTTTTCCGTAACCACATCCAGTGGTTCAGAAGAACTTTCTCTCAATCTTTAAACTCTGCTCTCCCCTTTCTTTCTCTTCTTTCCTCATCCTTGTTATTAACGCTTTGAAACAGTATTTCAATCTTTTTAGTCAAAATGTCCGCGCCACTCTCAGCAATTGGATTCGAAGGTTATGAAAAAGGCTCGAGATTTCATTTTCCGAGCCTGGAGTATTTGCTGATCCTGGAGGATGCGGCCTCCGATCTCTTTCCAAAAGCCAATTGGACGAAATCTTAGACCCAGCACAATGCACCATCGTTTCCTCTTTAAAGAACGATGAAGTTGATTCCTATGTCCTATCAGAGTCTAGCCTCTTTGTACCCATACAAGATAATACTGAAAACTTGTGGGACTACAAAACTGCTGCTTTCCATCCCACCCATACTTAAGATGGCTGATACCTCGGACTCACCGTGAGTTCCGTTAGATACACCCGTGGAACTTTCATTTTCCAGGTGCCCAGCTGTTCCCCCATCGGAGCTTTTCTGAAGAAGTTGCTGTTCTTGATAACCATTTCACTAAACTTGGTCTGAGCAGCAACGCCTATGTGATGGGTGGTGCTGATGAATACGAGAAGTGGCACGTTTACTCTGCTTGCGCCAAATTGACAAACGATATATCTCCCGTTTATACCTTGGAAATGTGCATGACCAATTTGGACCCCAAGAAGGCCTCTGTATTCTTCAAGAGTCAATCTGGCTCCGCAACTGTCATGACCGAAGTTTCTGGCATCAGGAAAATTCTTCCCGATTCTAAGATATGTGACTTTGATTTCGATCCCTGTGGTTACTCCATGAATTCAATAGAAGGCGGTGCTATTTCTCACGATCCATGTCACCCCAGAGGATGGGTTCAGTTATGCAAGCTTCGAAGCGGTGGGCTATGATTTCAAGACGGTTGATTTGAATCTCCTACTGGAGAGGGTGTTGGATTGCTTCCAGCCGGCAAAATTTTCTGTATCTTTGCATGCATCTTTTGGTGGGAAGGAACTAGACTCTGAGTTCACACTGGACATGGAGGGATATAACTGTGGAGAAAGGAGCTGTGAAGTGCTGGGCAACGGTGGCTCGATTATCTATAGCAGTTTTACTAGCGAGGGGCTGTGGGTCGCCCAAGTCGATTCTGCAATGCTGTTGGAGTGAGAACGAGGATGAGGAAGTTGAGAAGAAGTGATTTCTTGTTATGTTTGTTTCTTGACATAAGACTCTACTTAGTAGCGTGTTTGTTTTCGTTTTATGATTATTTGCGTCTTTTACTTTGGAGCTGTTGTTTGAGTGTTGGAGGACAATATAAATAATTGCTCATGGCTCTCGATCAGTCATTGAGCAAACTTAGTTATATCTCTGTTATGTGTGTTGTCTTTGGAGTTCAAACTTTGCTTGCTGATTGTTTTGTTTCTTAATCTGGTGCAACGCTTTTATCTGTTTAATTTATTTAGTTTGTTCTAACAATTATCTGTTTAATTTATTATAAACATCAAAATAAATGTCATCAAATCAAATTAGGTATTTCTAAATTCTAACTATATTTATACTAATTAAAAACATCCCACCCATTAAAGGATACAAACTTTGCTGAGTTTTGCATAATATCCCCTAGAGTCGACTGCCGGCAGAATATTCCTTCAAAAATTTCCATCTAAATTTTCGCCACATGGCACGTGCTAAAGATTTTATACTGTCATCTAATACTCTGCATAATTCTACACTTTGCCACTCTACTTTGTATAATTTTTCACTTTGTTATCCTATATTCTAAATAAAAGTAAATTTAACGAATGTCTATTGGAATAAATGTGTAAGTCATTGAAATTATTTTTTATTTATTTTAATTGAAAATTTTAAAAAATTAAATGAAGGATAAAATTATAATTCAGATTATAAAAATAAATATTCTTGATTTTTTAAAAATACACGTTAATTAAATTATATTTATTGGTCGATGTTTGATACAAGAAAATATACATGCATATACAAATTATTAATTTTTTTATTCTGATATGATAAAATGCAAATTATATAAAATTTGGATGACAAAGTTCAATAACTTTATCATATTACTAAAATATTATGTTGTTGGTGGACTGATTTAAAAACCCAAAAAGTTCGTATGATTCCAAAGTTAAAGTTAAAAACCCGCAAATTTGTATGATTTCAGATATAGTTTAAAACCCACAAAGTTTGTATAACTACAGAAAATCTCATGTGATTCGGCTTAATTACAAAAAAATCGTAGATTTTCAAAAATTATAAAAATACTCTTAAAGTTTGATCCGTTTACATTTTCTCCCTTTATACGAATGATATTTCAAACGCCCTTTACATTTATCAAAATATTACAATTACCTTCTTAAATTTAAGACATAGCATCAAGGTTTTTCTTCCGTAATCTTTAAAGATCTCCTGATTTCTTTTGTAATTAGCTCAAACTTTGGGGCTTTTTACAATTATCCACAAAATAATAAAAATATTGAATCATTTCACACATTCCCGCTATTGTAAAGCATCGTTAAAATAGAACTTTTGAAGTTGAACCAACTCAACCGGGAAGCCTCTACTGAAAGCCCTTTCTCTTCCGTCATTTTCCCAGTTTCCACCCTCTGCTTTCAGCTGTTTCAGTCAATTTATCAAACACATCGAAGAGGTACAACTAAAATCTGTGGTTTCAGTTGACAGTCAGTATATTACTGGTACGTTTTTCTCTCCATTAATCTCTTGATTTTTCTCACGGAAAAAAGTTCTGCTCGTCCCAAATTACCTTTATTCTTAATGGAAAGTTTAAATTTTGCAAGCACTGAACGCCAGCTAGTTAAAACTGTATGTGCTATTGTAATAAAGGGATATTGGGACAAAATTTTGAAACCCAGAATCGGTTCTTTTTGTGACATCATCTGTTATGAACCAGTCGTTGTTGAATCTATCTCCCTATGGGTTTTCAATTTCTTGGTCATTCTTCAAATGGGTCGAGACAATTCCACAGTACAAACATTCTTTGCAATCTTCCTGACAATGATTTGCATTCTCACAAAACAAAGCATATCAGAACTGCTCAAAACCTGCTCTGAGAAGGTTGCCTGAAAAGTGATTTCCTTTTTATCGTCTCCTGTTTCTCTGTTTTGAAATGCTTCCAGGAATAGTTATAGGACTCCGGATGTGAATTCAC